>VZSE01007897.1:1436536-1478384 GCA_013398275.1 Promerops cafer
CGGCAGCGCCCCCTGCGGGCGGCTGGCGCGAGTCGCGGCGGGGCCCGCGGGCAGCCCCGGGGCGGACCGGGCCCGGACCTCCTGCAGGTACCAACGAGCCAGGAGGGCAAAATCGCATCCACATGTATGAATAAAAACAGCAAAACCATGTATTTAGTGTTTAGAAAATAGAGCTCTCAGCTAAAGCAGACGAATTACGGAATTGTTTAGGCTGGAAAAGACCTCGGATATCACTCAGTCCAACTGTTAACCCTGCACTGCCATGTTCATAAGCCCCACATCTACACATCTTTTAAATATCTCTAGGGAAGGTGGTTCTATCCCTTCCCTGGGCAGCCTGTTCCAACACCTAACCACCCTCTTGGTGAAGAAATTCACCTGATACCCAATGTAAACTTCCTCTGGTGCAGCTTGAGGCTGTTTCGACGGAGAAGAGAACAGTCCCCACCTTTCTTCAGCTTCCTTTGAGGCTGGTGTCGAGAGCGTTAAGGTCTCCCCTGAGCCGCCTTTACTCCACACTAACCAAACACATCTCCCTCTATTGCCCTTCTCTGGACCCGCCGCAGCCCCTCCATGTCCTTGTAGGGAGGGGCCCAGAGCTGGACAGAGAACTCGAGGTGTGGCCTCACCAGTGCCAAGTACAGGGCAGGCAGTGATCTCTGCCATGCTGCTGCTGATACCAGGATGCCACTGGCCTTTCTGGCCACCTGGGCACACGCTGGCTCATGTTCAGCTGCTGTCAACCAGCACCTCCAGCAACTCTTCCACTAGGCTGCTTTCCAGCCACCCTTGCCCCAGCCTGTAGAGCTGCATGGGATTGTTGTGACCCAAGTGCAGGACTTTTGCTTTCCGTAGCAAATGAGCGGGAAAGCAACTGATCCCAGGCTGACAGGGTGTTACACAGATGCCTGCGCTACATGAACCCTGTGAGCTGACTCTGCAGCCTCCTGAGGAGCATCCTTCTCTCGGGACACAGAGCAGAGAGAGGAACAGCTTTGTGCCATAGTCCTAGGCTGGTTTGTCCTGCTCTTCTTAAACTAAGCAGCCACCCATGCTGTTCTCGGGGAAGTTCACCAGTTTCCTAACATCAGCTAGCCCAATCCCTCTCGAACACACAGGCTGTCATTTGACAGCACGTTAAAACTTCAATCTGGTTTTGAAGGGTTTTTAAATGCAGGAGTCATTCTAACAAAATGTGACCAAAACTCCCATTTTGTGAATTCATGGGCTGTACTGTATCTGCAAAACTGCCTGTGTTGTGGGCTGCTGAGTTCTGGGGCACAGTGGGCAGCAAATCCATATATTAGCTTAGCACACAAGCAAATAAATAAAGTAACAGGCAGCAGCTTTGGCAAGCACATTGCAAAGACATCCAAGCACTCATGCAGCCACCACAGGTCTGACAGACCCAGAATGAGATAGAGCTAATAAAACCTGGTGAACCCAAGCTGTGTCTGCATCTGTGGTGCAATTAATCTGTGACACGAACAATCTGCCTGCAGATAACTGTAAGCTGAATTTATGTACAAATTTAATAACTCACATTAATTAATACTTACAGATTGAAAAAATATCATTACTACTTGGCAGTACATAACAAATACCATTACAGCTCACAAGCGTGAACATCATGCATTAATAATTATGAGACATAGCAAAGTCATGATACTGTACATATGCATTTTGATTTTAGAATTCAGTTTTGATGTCCCTCTTATTATCATCTCTTATGATAGACAATTAACATAAATTGTGTTACCATAGCACACAGAAGTCCCACTCACAGGCTCTATTAGCCTGAGTGATACACAAATAGATGACAAAAGGTAATGCCACTAACTGTTAACACAGACCTATGAAACAAAAGAGGATGAGATGATGAGAATGGTCAACATGTCAAGACGAGATCTTTGCATACTAGTAAGTCAGCTGTTGTCAACTTTATAGACATCACAGTAAAATAGCCCATTAGGGAGGGAAGGCTTTGCATGATGATAAAAAACAGTGCTTTTTATTAAGAAATTATTAAGAAATGTATTAAGAAAGTATGTAGTTTCCATAACATATTGTCAGTATTTATCCAACCCATGTCAGTTTAAACCAAGAACATCTGTGTCACAACAACAACAACAACAATTTCTGCTTCTCCTGTTGCTCTGAAATCTGCAATCCACACAGCGTAGTTCGAGCAGTCTTTCTTCCTAATTGCTAATGTTAGGGAATGTAAGTGACCTGAGGGGTGGGGACACCTGCTGTCTCTGGCAAAGACAAAGTATTACAGGCCATGGCATCTATACAATTTCCAGTTTTCCCTCTTCTGAGGAGAGTGCCATTTCTGGCAAAAAACAAGGCAGAAAGTTGAAACAATCTGTAATTGTTCTACATGGCTGCTCAAACCTGTGTGTTAGGCAAATGTAGTTTGTAAAGGTTTATTCATGTGCCTGATGTTCATAGCTGTGCCTTTTCAAGACCATCTCTAGCCTTAGCTGGTATCTTGCAACAGCCCAGTGCCAGCTGCTCTGCTGGTAGGACCTGTTGAAGAAAGCTAGAAATGGGGGTCTCCCTGTCCTTTTCCTTGGGAACTGCTTTTAAGCTGAGGTTGTACCGCTGGCCCTTGCCTGTGCCATCACAGCCAGGCAGCAGCTACATCTACACCTGGCCTTCTGTGTCCTCAATCCTGGCTCAGATCCTGACTCAGACCTGCTGGCTGGGCTTCCTGGCTTGGTCTCGGACCCGCCTCATTGCTACAGACTTGCTATGCAAGCACTGGGCTATCGCTGTCTCTGGCCTTCTCATGAACCAAACGTGCTTCTCCACATCATGCTGCTTCTTGGTCAGGCCTTAGCTCCCACCTGCTTTGGCATTGTCCTCACCTTCCCTCACAGGACAAACAGCCCTCACTGTCCCCTGGCATCGCCACACTAAACCCACTACCACTGCCATGCTTGAAAATTTAGTCACATGGAGCTTTTAATGTGCAGAATAACTTTTCTGACTGTCCACAGAAAAAGAAGCATAAGCCATGTGAGGTAGCAGAAACACAGATTCCTCTCTCACAGCTCAGTTACCTACCACAGCCATGCAGTGCTCCACACACCTTTGTTTCACATGAAATGAATTCCTACCCTTCAAGTTCTTGTAAAGATTTGTAAAGCCAGTGCACCAGCCATCAAGGCAGCTCTGACTTGGGGGAGATCTTTGCAGAATGCAGAACCAGGATGAAATGTCTTTCTTTGCATAGGACTAATTAGAACTGCTGTGCCACTTCAGCTATTCTTGGCTGCTAGACTGGCTCTGGAGGTTGGAGAGAGGGAGCCAAGCATACAGATGGTCAACATGCGTGTACTGTTATTGTTGCTAGTCTGCAAGGTCTGTACATGAACTAGAATCCTGTTGAATTAGGCTCAGTATCTGCTGTGTAGAAGCAGAATACAGATGCAGAATAATTTAAATATAAAATGGGAGATGACAGACACACACAGATGGAGGAGAACCATTTTGAGAAGTATGATAGGCAGAAGTCTCAGTACATCAGGAAACTTACCATTTTCCAGTTTCATCACAACAAGAGATCACCATTAAGCAGGGTTTGAAGTAGAAACATGATACACTTCTTTGGATATTTAGGAGGCTGGTAAAAAAGTGAAGGAAACAGTAAAAGCAAATAAGAATCATAAAATCGTGGAATCATCAAGGTTGGAAGAGACCTATAAAATCAAGTCCAACCATCAACCCAAGCTACCACCATAACCCCTAAACCACTAAACCAGTGCCAGGTCCAGACACCTCTTAAACACCTCCAGGGTTGGTGACCTCCCTGGACAAAGAGGACAATGAAAGAAAATTACATACTTTTCTGAAAGTTCAACTAGTGGCTGTAAAAAATTCTGTTCAGCTGGTGAGAGACAGGACACTACTACTTGGTACAAAAGAGAGATGTGAGAAAGAGATAGGCTGTAAAAGCTTGCAGTTAATAAAAGACACTTGCCAAGACCAAAGAAAACAATGTTCTCAGACTTAGGATGAAAGATGAAAGCACAGAGGAGTGGTGTGGATGGATAGGGAGGACCATATAATAGAGATCTGACGTAGAGAGAATCTTAAAGACTTAGAAATGGACTTTAATAGGTGATTCATGTGATAATTTTAGCTGAACCTATGTCTGCTTTGAAAAAAGAGGTCATACCAGTTTTTACAGGCTAAAAGCCCAGTTGAAAAATCTGTTAGCAATTTGTCTTTCATTTCTGACTTTAAAAACTGAATACTATTTGACTATTTCAAAATTACACAGTTTAGTGAGACTAAGCATCAAATAAGGGATTAGCATCACCTGATGTGATGGAATTACTAAAAACCCAGCAGGTATCCTTGAAATAAATTTTGCCTAATGCAGGTTCACTGGCACAAGAAATGGCAGTGAGGAATGTAGAAAGCAATGGATGTCAGTGGCATGTATGTATTAATAGAGTGGTCCTGTTTTCACCTTTTGCTGCTTATGCAAGCATTAAATAGGTGTTTGAAATTGGCTGTTAATTTGCATTTTTTACCACTGTGGTTATCTTCTGCTTCTTCCTCTTCAGTTTACTCCTCTGTATCCTCAATCCTAATGTTCACTCATCCAAACTACTCAGACTGTACTTCCATGCTTAACCCCATCACTCTCCTCTGTCCTAAGATCTCTTCAAAGAGTTTTTTCCACAAACATCTTCTTGGCCTTGCCTGCTTCATTTGCTCCAAGATTGCTCTCCATTGCCTCAAGCACTTCTAACACCTATTTGTTTCTTGCTGTCATCATGCCAGTGTGGTTCCTAACTCCCATGTATCCCTAGTATTCACTTACTCTCTTTCTGTTGTTGGTGACTATTACAAATTTTTGAAAGATAATTTCTGAAACCTTGGCATGCATTTTAAATACTGTAGGAAACAACACAGTGACTCACTGTCTTACTGCAAAACTTTAAATGTCTGTATTTGAGAATATGTAAAGGGTTCCTAAGGTAATCAAAATGTAAGAGCTGGGGTGGTTGACTGTCTCATGAAATAATAGTTAGACTGCATTTTGAAATGTCATAAAATACCAGAGCACATTGTCCTAGGATGTACATTTGTGTGTTTTAGTTATATTCACAATTGTAGAAATATCAATCAAAATGCAGAAAGAGAGCACAAATAATGTGATAGGTTGTTTCACAAGTGTTTTCATGGTAACTAATGGAAATCTGTGCTATTTAATGAGCTACTTAAATTTTCTGATTTTTTTTTCCTTTGATCTTTATAGCTATCTCCAAAAGGATGCTTCTGAGTACAGAAAGCAGTATGCAACAGTGCTAAGGTCCTAATGACAATACACCAAGGACAAGAATGGAAGTCAATTTATTCACCAATTCTACTGTTGTAAACAGTTCATCCATCAACCATAAGCAGTTAGAAGGGCATAGCCTCTGGGAAGTCATTACTATTGCCACTGTGACAGCAATTGTAAGCTTAATAACCATAGTGGGAAATATTCTTGTAATGATATCCTTTAAGGTTAACAGTCAGCTCAAAACTGTCAACAATTATTACTTGCTCAGCCTTGCCTGTGCAGATCTCATCATTGGGATATTTTCTATGAACCTTTATACATCCTATATACTCATCGGCCATTGGACTCTTGGAAGCCTTGCCTGTGACCTGTGGCTAGCACTGGACTATGTAGCTAGCAATGCCTCAGTAATGAACCTCCTAGTCATCAGTTTTGACAGGTATTTTTCCATCACAAGGCCTCTAACTTACAGGGCCAAACGCACACCCAAAAGAGCTGGCATCATGATTGGTATGGCTTGGCTAATTTCCTTCATGTTGTGGGCACCCGTAATCTTGTGTTGGCAGTATTTCGTGGGTGAACGAACAGTACCACCTGAGGAGTGCCAGATACAGTTTCTATATGAACCCATTATTACCTTTGGTACTGCAATTGCTGCTTTTTACATTCCAGTGTCTGTGATGACCATTCTGTACTGCCGCATTTATAAAGAGACCGAGAAACGCACCAAGGACCTCGCTGAACTGCAGGGCTCAGAGTCTGTGGCAGAGTTTGAGACAATAAAGCCTCAGAAAACTCTCCTGAGGTCTTGCTTCAGTTGCAAGCAGCAAAATTTAGTCAAAAGAGAGAGGTGTCAGGCTTCTTGGTCTTCATCTAGTCGAAGTACGTCAGCTACAGCGAAGGCCTCCCAGGCAGCGAGTACTTGTATGGACTGGGCTAAGGCTGACCAGTTAACCACCTGCAGCAGCTACGCATCGTCAGAAGACGAGGATAAACTTGCCACGGACTCCGTTTTCCAAGTAACCTACAAAAGTCCATCTAAAAGTAAGGCGGAAGAGTATAATGAGACTACAGATGTTGTTGTCAAAGACCAACCTGAAGAAAGTGATTTTGAGAACCAGAAATACTTTTTGTCACCAACCAAAGAACATGAACAAAAAAGTAAGAAATGTGTGGCCTATAAATTCCGTTTGGTGGTTAATGCTGATGGCACCCAGGAAGCCAACAATGGTTGCCGAAAAGTAAAAATAACTCCTTGTTCTGCTGCTCTGTCAAAGGACCCTTCCATCAAAAGCATGGATCCAAATATAAATAACCAAATCACCAAAAGGAAACGGATGGTTCTTATAAAGGAACGCAAAGCGGCACAGACTTTAAGCGCCATTCTTTTGGCTTTTATCATCACATGGACTCCCTATAATATCATGGTTTTGATCTCCACATTTTGCTCTGACTGCATTCCCCTGACACTGTGGCACCTTGGATATTGGCTATGTTATGTGAACAGCACTGTTAACCCCATTTGTTATGCCCTCTGTAATAAAACTTTCAGGAAGACTTTTAAGATGCTGCTTTTCTGCCAGTGGAAAAAGAAAAAGGTGGAAGAGAAACTATACTGGCAGGGCAATACCAGGCTGCCATAATCTTTCTTGTATAAGTAGAAATATAGATATTGATGTAACTTAGCAAATTCTGTGTTTTCAAAGCCATTGCTGTTGTGTCTAGTGGTTAAACAAATCTGCTGAAAAGTTAAATTTTGCATGAAAGTAGTGTGCTTGGGACAAAAAAAGTCAGTGGCTGCTATGAGCAACACAGGTTGTTTTTCACTGTGCACTAGAATTGCATCACAATTATTGCGTTTGGTGTCTTATGTTCTTTCTTTCAGCCTGAGAATAAGTGGAGTAAACTATAAACTACTAGAAATTAGACTGGGATGATCATCCAATCATCAGGTTAGGTCATTTAGTCTGTCTCCCTGTAGAGCAGAACTCTATCTTCTTATAGTTCCTTGCTAGTACATTGTTTATTTAGCTTTCCATGTACCAAGCAATGCAGGCTGTGCTACTTCTGTATTGAGGCTTTACCATCAGCTGTTGAGATGAAACAAGGACTATCTAAAGGGTAAATGGTGTCATCCCCAATACTAAATGGTTAGGGACATTCATAATGCTCCAAATGAACACATGCATTATAGGAGAATATAATACTGAGAAAATTTCCACTTTAAGGATGACTCTTGTGGAGTGTTAGGAAGGGCTTGTAGGGCAGAAAAAGGTAATGTATTTTGTACATGAAGAAGCCAGTCCCAATATCAGTTCCATCATGCAAGTCACTGTCATTTGTAAAAATGGTGATGGTTAGAAGACACCTCTGAATTTCTCCACTTCCCAGTACCTCTGAAGGAAATTTTAAAATTTTACTCAGCGGTGACAACGGTACAAATCAGAACTGACTATAAACCATAATGGACACAGTCTATCTACAGCACAAGGAAAGTATTTTTTACGATCTCCTTTGTTGCACTACACCTTGCTCCAAAAGTTTCCATAACATTTACCTATATATAAACAGTGAAAGAACTGGCACCCTTTAAAGAGCAAAGTTTTTTTAAGCAACTTTTTAATGTTTCTGTAAAACTATTAAAAACACTTTGCATTCTTTGTCTTCAAATAGCTTTGCAAGTATTAGTCAACATCAGGTGCTTGGAAACATGAGTTATCTTCAGGCAGTCTCTTTTGGTCCAGCAAAACCACATCTGATACAGATGTGGCTGAAGTCAAGCCCTCTGGTGGCTGTGGCTCTGGGGCTGGGTTGTACTGGCCTATTTACGAGCTGAGACTGACCACTAGCTGAGATTTGAGAGGGCTTTTGGTGCCAGAGCCGAACTGCCTGTGCCTGCCTGATGTCTGTGTTAGATTGGCAGGAGCCCTGCAGCACTGACAGAGTGAGTGAGTAAGCAAGGGTCTGCCTTCAGCAGAAGGCCTTTGGAATGGAGCTGGTGAGCTGGCTCCTTGTGCAGGGGAACAAACAAGAAGCTTCAGAAAAGGTCCTTAGAAAACAAAGTTAACAGCAACAGGAGTCATGAAGTGTGGAAGTCCTAAAGAAAAATGTTTATGAAGAAATGCGAATGATCTTCATGTACACAAAGTTCAAATTCAGTTCTAGCCTTTCTATGAAAATTCTGAGTGAGATACTTTGGAGTATTAGTTTGAGACAATCTTCATATTATATTTACTGTACACTTTAGTGGAACATTGCAGTGGTGATGTTACCCGGTTGCACATTTCAGGGATAAGTCATCGTGAATGTACCACTGCTCTCAGTGAAATTGTTTGTATAATGTATTAAATTATCATACCATCAGAATGTTCTCCTACAGATAGATAAATCCTCCATGTCAACAATCACAGTACAAGTAATTAGCATTTTTTTAGCCCCAGTGTCCACAGGGGAAAATTTTGTCAGTGAAAGATTAGCAGTGTACTAATGTAAAAATATGTTCTCTAACGTCACATGATTGATTTTGTAATGCATTATAGTGGGCCTATTATTTTTTGTGCATTAGCATATGATTACTTAAGAGAGGAAAGCAGAGGTCTTTATAAAAACTCTTTCATCAGCTTTTTTCTGTTACTATCCAGAGCTTTTCCTGCTCAGAGAAACTATGTACAAATTGGTTGTTAGAGTGGGTTTATTTTATATTACATCAGACCAGTCATTCAGTAAACTATGTTTGATTTTTAGCAAATGAATGTGTCTCTCTGGGGGCACAAGCTGTAGTTAAAGGCAAAATTTATGAGGTAGTAACAGCTCCTGCTAGCTGCACTGTTACTGCTGAAATGAAGCATTGGCTCTTATTGAAATTAAATGGGGCATTTTTTGTTGTTTTTGACATCTGTTGATCAAGAATGTTCTGTAAATGTTTATGGACTCTCTGCTCAGTAAATGTATTAGAATACACAGTGATGGATGCAATAATGTTGGTTCAATGTAATTGTGAAACATGCTCAAATTATGCTGCTAGCACCTAACCATGTGAGAGATTACATGGCCACACATGAATACAATGTAAATATCAAGAATTATATAAAGAGGTGTGTGTTACTTTATTGTTATGTAGGATGCTTATTCTTAAAAAAATCAAAACCACAAAAAGACAAATGTGGTCCTCACCAGAGTATCAGTTAGTACTTGATTGTATTTTGTACCTTTTAAAAAGTGTTGTGGGACTTTTGCAGTGTTGGACAATCTTGTTATCTTGTTATCTGTCCTTGTAATGACATTTTTACTGATCCCGTAATTGCTTATTGTCATGAACTAATGAAATGTTTTTTGTAAAACTACATTTTGTTTTTACATAATTCCATACACATACATATATACAGATATGTATATATTATCAGTATAGATGCATAAATACACATCCCTAACAGCTCTTCAGAGACCCAGCACCTTTTATATTTTCAAGTACTGAATTTTCCCACAAACTGGGGGTATGATTTTTGTCTATCCCTTTTCATATATGCCGGCATCCCTACATATTCCAGATCCCCATAATTTATCAACTGACATTAATTTTTTGCAAATATGATTCATGTTTGTAGTTAAATACTTGGAAGAGTTTCCAGAATTTTTAAACAGATGTAGAACATCTGGATACAGTTGTGCACTTTCTGTGACTACTTAGAGTGAATAGCTTTGCAAAGGACAGCTCCTGTAATGCTCCTGCAGCTGCTGGGTAGTCAGTGGCTTCTCTGTTTCGAAACACAGGCTAAACTTTAACTCTAGAAAATGATACTGTGTCTTTTCACTTTACTACTTGGCTTTAACCCTAGCAAGTCAGTGAGAGGCCACTCTGTTTCTTATGTGGTCTCCCCTAAATCTCCATTGCCGCCTTTTGAAGTCCCTAAGAAATGTTCTTCCACATACATTTGACAGTTTAGTGTCATAAAGCCTTAAGCTTCAATAAGTTTCTTGTTTATTTTATTAATAGTTACTCCATAAGTAGTCAGAACAATTAAACATTGATAACATCATGTTGTAAAACAGGAGATAATCTATGACTAAAAGTGGTTTCAGAAAGGGATGGTGTTACAATTGTTTTTTCCATCTTGGTAAATGTATTTTTTCAGGATTGAGGATCCTCAGTCTTTGTTAAACTCACTAAAACCATTGCCTTTTACTCAGTATTTTTTGCCATTGGTCACTAAATGTCACTAGTTTCTTCATGTATCTGCTGATATACCAAAGTCAGTCCTCCTCAAATAAACCAAACACTTCAAATCCCTCAGAAGTTTTCTTCTCAGCAGGTCCTCCTCCAGACATTGGTTGCTGATGGCTTCTGTTTCAGTAGACCTCTTAAATTGGGGGGATTTTACTGTATTCCTGGATTACGATGCCGAGATAAAAGCTGGAATATCTTTTAATCCTTACATGCAGCAGCAACCTAGACGTAGTGGAGGTCAGATAGTTGTTTTTAGTGTGAGCTGTCCGTAAGGGCCCCTTTGGTGTGCAATTCATCAGGTAGCTGCAGGAGGAAAAGTGGAGTGAGGGTACAGTGGAGGATTCCAGCTGTGGAACAGGGCTGGATTCAGCTCTGTAGCCCCCCACTCTGACTGTGGTCTGATGCCTTCTGAAACACAAAAGGCATGAGAGTGACTAAAGGACTGTTTGTTAATTCTTGCAGGAGAAAATGAGGCTATGCAGCTAACGTTGTTAATTTTTTGATGCAGTGGATTGCATCAATAAATTAGCAACATTAGTCAGCTAGCCCCTAAAACCACTTTGCCATACTTTTAAATCTGTGGTTATACATAAGTCTGGGAAACCAGAAACAAAAGCAAGCACTTTCTCATATGAAAATCTAATTCTTTTTAAAGACAAATAATAAATAAATTCTGAGTTGATTAATGTGGTATTGTATGTAAGAGAGTGCTTACATTTCCTGCAGTTGACAGTATAAGGAGAAATGCAAAGTAGCAGAGGTAAAGAAAAATATTTCACTGCTCTTATTAAGAGATTGCATGGTTAAAGTGTGCACCATTCACAGGTGCTTAGAGCTGGAACCTTTTGCTCTAGACCTTGTCATACTTACTCATTTTGGAACGATATTTATTTGACCAAATAAATTTGTTTCAGCAGCTACTCCTGGCAAGACCCTTCTTCTTTCCTATACTGCAGGAGGCAGTAAAATCAGGAAAGGGTAAAGAGAGAGTGTAGGAGAAATGTGATTGGCAAAATAACTTAGGAGTGGGTAGAATAGAAACCCCCATGTTTCAGTCTGTGATTTCACTGATTCAGTGATGAAGGCCAGATGCCTTCAACATTGTTCTGGGTATCAAGGCTCAGCAATGAAAGAAGAAAAATCTGTTCAGTTAAGATAGTCTTTTGCTAAGGAATTATGAAGTATAGTCTACTTCTAAAGGTTCCATGCTGATGGATGTTCTAGAATATTCTTACTTATTTTCATCCAGTACTTAGTCCCTAACCCAGCCCCAAGAGTCATTTCCATTCATACTTTGTTTAGAAGTGTGGAATGTAGCTCTGTCCCTGAGTTTGATTAAATGTCTCTGGTTTTTGCTGGCAGACTTCTTGTTATGAGTTTTTATTACATTTTAAATCTAATTTTTGTACTGGAATTCAGTGCATAGGTTTGTAGGGCTCCAGTTAGTACTAGAGTCCCTCCAGCACTGGGCAGCTGGATTTGGTCTGCTGGTGCCCAAGATATTTATACAGCTTATTTGCAGAGTCCTTACCTCCAAAATCCTTTAAACAAGCTAAGGGTGTGCTGCAGAGCAGGTTTTTGCCTTTGATGATCAGATCCAGTCTGTGGACTCTCCCTTTCATCCTTCCATGTCAAGGTTAAAAAAACACATTTTTGGAAGGTCTCTGAGCATCTGGCTATATAGCTGGGAATTCTAACAAAAGTTATGTGAGACTGACAGCACTCAGGTGATTTTCTTGTATCCTTATCACAGCTTTGGAGGCATCCTGATAGAATTATGCAGAACCCACATTAAATTGACTCAATGATATAAACTCAATTCAGGTACTAACCATTTCTTCCCCTATCACACTTCTGTCTTTGAACACAAATTTAGAGGGAAAAAAATCAGATCCTGCAAAATTGGCATGTGTGTTATGTTGGCCTCACCCACATCACACAGCTGTATCTCCTTCTGAAAATTCAGCAGTGCATCAAGAAAACTAAAAATTGGTTTCTTGGCTTTTCTGCTTCCAAAATAGTTTCTCATCTTAAGCAATCATGACAGTTTCAGTCTTCTCAAAGCACAATAGAATTTATTTTCTGAAGCAATTTTCATTAAAATTATAAATAGTATTTTAAATTTAAAAGTAGGAATTTGACAGTGGAGTTTCTTTAACTGAAATATCTAAGAAAATATACATGATAATCTAATTATTATTCTGGAATTTTGTAAACACAACAATAAAAACTCTTCAGTTGTCATTCAGTTATTCCAATGATATAGAACTGCATGAAGCAACTCAAACAGTGGTAAAAGAAAACAAAGTCTTCAAGGTTATAAAAATTGAAATCTTTTCATTGTTTTAAAACAGAATAATTTATAATTAAATTTTATTTTATTTTATAATTAGAGAAAAGGCACTGTTTAAAGGTTGAGTACTCAAACAAGGGAAACTATTAAATGTGAAATAAAGACAACATTCTCTTCTTTTTGCACAGTGGTATTAAAAAAAGGAAAAAGCTGAAGCACAGCATGGAACAGGGAGAAGTAACAGTCAAAAAATGGTAAATAAAGTGGCGTAATCTTCAGGGGAAAAATGGAGGATTAAATAAACAATCGCAATATCAATTTGATCTTTTAAAAAATATATTCACTGAGTTTCTTCGGGGGAAAACTTCAGAGGGGTTGTAATCTTTGGGTCAGTGGCTTTAAATGGGAAAGCTGACAAACCCATTAGTGCTGAGTGCTCTGAAATGAAGACAGAAAAGAAAAGCCTGTGCTGAATACTTCACTGTGTATGGGATCATTAAAAGGTAGAGATAAAAGAAGAGTCAATGAAGGGAGAAAGAAGCCATGGGAGATGAGGTTAATTCCAATTTTAAATATTAAAATACTATTCACTAAAGTTAGAAAGAAAAGGCCTGCTGGAGCCCGATGGTACACAATAATCTTCAATATGCATTTTGTAAATGTAGGTATTTAACTGGAAATTTCCTCCTTGCACGATATATGAAGATGTGCAACTATAGATGTGCAATCAATCATGAACATTGACACCAGAGCAAAACCTTCTGAAATGCATTTTTATTCATGTATATATTGTACAAGACATCATATCCCAGGTTTCATACCGGACTTGTCTTATGGCTAAAATAGTATAAAATGAATTATTTAAATCTTCTGGTTATTTAAATCCTGTGGTAAAGGCCTCCGTTTCTGACAGTTTCTCACTTGTGTGGTTGGCAAATTTCTGTGACACATTCCACTCCTGGATGATATGTTATCATAAAGCCCTTGCAGAGGCCCAATCTAAATTTTCAGTCATGGTTGCTTAGGGTTATTACTCAGTCAGTGAGTTCACTTCAGTCACTTGAGAAAGAGTCCATGTTCCTATCAAATGCACATGGCTTCTCTACAGTTCAACTTTCTGACAGGGGCAGGCCTTGGAAGGGTATGGCTGGTGGTGCTTGATGGGTTTGATCATCATCCATGCAAACTTGCACGGGCGTTGCTTGTTGCAGTCTTTTTGCCAGTATATCACATTCCTGCTGTTTAGATTTGCTCCAGCGCATGCGTCGTACCACCAGCCTCCCCCAGGAATGCCACTGAGTTCCAGCTTAGCACAATTCATGAAGTAATTGTCATTGTCTCTGTCCTTGGTGGTGAACTTCTGGTTGTCATGGAGATAAGCTTCTGTGTCCAGGGTCAGTGCATCAGTGGCATTGCCTTTGTAAACACCAACCCTGATTCGGTATTGAGACTCTTCCCCCTCAATCAGGAATGGCTCATACTGTCCCCATTTGACTTCAGCATTTAGATTTACAAGTTTAACTCCAAGTATATATTGCACTGAGCTGCCAGTTAACTGATGCATGTATTCATTTCCTAGCCAGTGGTTCTCATGAACAGAGCCAAATCCATATTTGTAGTCCTGCCAGGTCCTGTCAAAGTCGACAGTACTGTTGGCTGTAATGTGCTGGATTACTGTCCAGCCACCATCCTGCATGTTACAAAAGACAACAATTGGTTCCTCTTTTGGTTGGATGATGTAAAGGCCATCTCTGGAATTTCCTCTGGAGCGCTGTAAAATCTCAAAACAATCCCTTGGATAGTCTGAGTAAAAAAAAAAAAAAATCACCCCCCAAAAAATTAAAGCAAATTCTGTTCAAATAATAAATTTCAGAAATTGAACTCTGTCCTTTAGAGTGACTGAATGACTCTCTTCAGACTGGAAGCTGACTGACTTCATTGCAGCTGATGGGCATTTATTCAGTTAAAGGGGGAAGATTTCTGGGAGGAACATACAGGAAACATTCAGAAATTCAAAAAGTGGTCTGTTACTCTGTCATACAACAGAAGTATGATTTTGCATTTATGACAGAAATATGGTTGAAAAGCCAAAAGCTATGTACAGATCATTCCTTTTCCACCAGTGTTCTCTCTGTTGGGCTAAAATATTTACTGTTTTTTTTAAATGTAACCTGTTCATAAGGTAACTTCTTGCTCTATGATAATATCAAGCATCTCTGAGACTACGGCACAATGCTCTGAATTTTACAATTGATTCTGAGGATTCTTAAGAGCCAGAAAATAGTTTATTTAAATATACATTTACATATGTATGAACTTAGAGAGAATTCCTTTTGTAGAGAAGGATGGTATTCATTGTTCTGTTACTGAGAATTATGTTTATGAATTGAAATCACTCACTTCTCCAGACTTGAAAGGCAAGTCCTTATGTCATTAAACTGTGGAATATTTGTAATTTGTATTTAATAAAAACTTGACAATTTTATTATCTCTGTGAGAAAAATTCAGTAAAAATTACATTTGCCTGGTAGACATAGCCTTCCTGACTCCAAATGCAATGCCATGATTTTATAGAAGGATTATTTAAGTAATTTATATGGTGATGTCCAAGCCAGCAATATACACAGTGATCCTCACATTTGCCCTTCTCAGTGAACATTATAGAACCACTTCTACAGACAGGTTCAGGACTTTGTGGCAGGACATGTTCATATTGCAAATTATTCTTCCAGGGCTAGCTCTCATATATGTTGGTTGAAAATGTTACAGCAAAGCAATAAAGTAAAACACAGAACGCTTCCAAATCACTCGCTGTCTTCATGAGTACCTTTTTCATTGGCGTTTCCCAGTCTCTCATAGTCTCTTTGGGGAAGAAGGTGGGCATTAGCCAGGACCACTGCCTCTTTGGTGCCCAGGGACATGGTGCATTGAGAGAGCAAGAACAGCATGAATCCTCCTGAGCTCCTCAATAGCATCTTCCCTCTGCGTCAGTCCTCCTGCAGCAATACAGAACTGTAACACAGAGAGGAGCTGAAAATGGCAATATTTATGACTTCTAGTACAAAAGTCCTGAAGGAGAAAGGTTTTGAAATACCGAGCTTCAATACAGTAAGCCTCTGTCAAAGTTGGCTTCTCCCATCTGTGAAGGACCTCTCCTTTCCTGATGTCTCGGACCTCATTTCTGACAAGTCATTCATTTGTCTGACACAGAGTGCTGTGCTGAGACACTTAGAACATCTCTCACCTGTCACCTTGTGCCATGCTGGGCAATGAAACATAACGTAATTTTGAGTGTGGCAAAAAGCCATCAAAAGTAAAGTAATGACAAAAGAAAAAGCACAACTTCTAGTTATCAGAGTTTAATTTTCCTTTATATTTCCTGAATCCAAACTATAGTGAAATAGAGACACCAGTGATCAAAGGGACAAAAACAGTAACATTAGCTCTGCTGACTGTAGCTCAAACAGTACTCAGAGATATGGCTTTCCTAGTGCTGGAAAGGTTTCCATGCACTGGAGAACACACTTAACCTGAACTATGCTGTTTTGTGAATTTCTATCTACAGCTTGAAATAACAGGTCACAAAATTCAATTGGATTTTTAAAAAAAGTTCAGTAAACAAAGCAAAAGAACTTTTCTCTAGCCTCTTCAAAACCCACAAGGGTTCAATATATTGAATTGAAACAGCTTTGAGCCTCATTTTATCCACCTTTTGGGGTACATATCTGTTAATTCTTCATTCAGTACAGAAGAAGGCTTAGGTTATTACTGGACTAAATCCTGCGGTCCTCACTTAGGCAAATCCCAGATTCTCTGAAGAGGAGTTTCTGTCAACAGCAGCTTAGAATGAATCAGGTAAACAAATGTTTCTTATACTCTCAGAGGATATATTTACTTAGACTCAAACCAAACGCTTTTAATGCTTTTTAATTTTTTTTTTTTAAGGACTTGGCTCCCCACAGTGGCTTGCTGAAGGCAGAAAACAGATCTAGCAAAAAAGCTCTTTGGTCAGGGCTTATTTCCTGCCAGTGTCAGCACAGAGTCTGCAGAGTCTGGTACCCTTCTCCACAGTGGCTTATGTTGCAACAAAGCTACATTCCTTATGAATCTAATGACTTAGCAGGAGATACAGAAAACAGCTTTCCAAAGTGAAAAAATTCAGCACATTTTTTTTTAAAATATCCAAGATAAATCATTGTAATAAAGCCCAGGTTTGAGAGTTATTTTTTCTGCCTACCATACACAAAGCCAGCAAACCAGAATTTTCTATTCTACCTAAAACTATTCAGTAATAACTATGATTTACTGTTAAAATATAATTTGCCATTTTATGCAAAGTTGGTCATTTAACATTGGGATCATAATAAACTGGAAAATTACCTTCCATGAAATTTGGCACAGTGCTATCCTTTAAGCATTTAAATTCTGCTGTACTTGTATTTTCTACTGTCATGTATAATTTTCCCTGAAAGCTTTGATTATTGTTGCTATTATGAAGTATTAAATTATAAGTTACTTTAAATATAACCCTAATCCACAAGCCCAAATCCTGATTTTCATGAAATTTGAACTTGGATCTGGAGTTTTTTTTTTAACAGTTTTGTTTTTCTTTTAGTATTTTTTGAATGAGCCAACCTTTTTTCTTCCATATATATATGCATAAACATTTAAAATTGGTTTAAAGATCAATCTAATTCCAGAATAGAAATTGGTATTAAAAATTATTAAGAAAGCACCCAAGGAACACAGCAGTGGGCAGGCACCTTACCTCTTTCAAGTGAAGACTGGCAAAGAACATGAATGAGCTCACTCTCTACAGATGTACTTTGCCTGCTACTTGAGTCCAGGTGAATAAATCAGATCCAATGGGCTATCTCAAATGCAGCAAAATTGCATATTCCTTATTTTACACTGTGCTTAATCTGCTGGACTTTGTTCTGACATATTACACTTGCACTTATGTATAAATTATAAAGTACAAAGTTCTTCCATAATGATTAAAATGACATAGTAATTAAATTAAATTTCCTTTATTAACCAATAGTGATGGAGAACCATGAAGAAATTTTAGTTCAGTAAATTATTTATGTCGCTTAAATAGACATAGGCAGATGCTAAAATTTACTATGCCATTTTGCATTGATGAATTAACTCAAAGCTCTGCTGAAATGCAGTTACATATAAATTTCAAAGAGATTACTTGATTTTTAAGTATTAGGAACAATCCAACTATAAACCATGTTGTTACTTCATGTTTTAATGTGAATGGATCAGAAAGAGTGTCTGAGAGTTTTAAAAATACAGCAAACAAAAGCAGAACAGGCTGGTCAACAGGTTTCTATTTTAGTTTATGTGGATTAACAAGAGTCAGTTGACATTAACTCAGATCAAAACTGTCATGAACTTTTTATTGCTATGTAGTTATGTATCTGAAAGTTCTAGTGTCTGTCTGCACAGCCTTTAGGTGATATCTAATCTACATTTACCCTTTCAAAGATTAGACAACACACAAGTTTTTGAGCTCCCTGATCCATCCTGCAACCTGCTTTGATCAGATTCTGTCCTTGAAACAAATCACAATTAAAATTGATGTAACATTTAAGACCTATGCAAGCTCTACTTCAGGATTCATATCAAGTCATAATTTCTGTTCTTCAATAATTCATCTTCAGTGAAGATTTGTATTTCATGTACAATTTAATCAATACCCACAGCAAATGTTTTAGGAAATATTTGCTTGTAACATTTAAAACTGAGTGATCTTTCTCTTCCTTTTTAAAGTACAAGCAATCTATTACTCAGGAGGATGTCCACAGGGAGTCAGAACAGTATCTTCTCCATGAAACTGATCAGTAGTAGAGCTACAGGGAAATGTTTATGAATACATATTCTCTGCTTTTAGCATTATGAAGCTCAGGGAATTTCTGATATTTGTGTGTTTGACAATATCTAATTTATGGCTGGCACCATGTATTACAAGCCTTGTCTAAGGCATGAAAATACTGTATGGTAGCTTATGAAATATAAAATTGCTTTGAACATATACAGATCTTGCTGAAATAGTGTGATAAGAAAAGGTAGGGGAAGGTACCTTTCCACGCTGTCCATATAGATACACTCTGAAAACCACCATTGATCCTAGTGATATTTATTGATGGGCCTCTCATCACCCTGATATAAATTGGGGTGCATCTTTGGTGCCTTTGATTCCCGTATATTTCATCACTGTTTTCTCCTCTCCTGTCTTTTCATTTATCTTTACTTTCTTGCTGTTTGCTTCTTTGTTGATTTCCAAAGTTTCATCTGAGCTGGCAGAGCAGAAGTGAAGTGGGAAGTGTTTAATTAGAAGAGAGAAGGGCATCAGCATTCATTCACTCATGCTCAGAAAGGCATCTATTTTTGTAGATGAAAACTTTGAAAAACAATTAAAATCTTTGCATCTCCCTCTCTGCTCTTGATTCTGAGAATAATTTTTCAGAAATTATATCATGATCTTAAGATCAGAGTACTTTACATAGGTATGGTTTGGTAATATACACATTTCAAAATAAAACATTACTACAACGACTTGCTGTTAGCCATGTTAATTAAGATACTTTGTTTCCTAGCCCAATAACCACATATTCCTTCTCTACAGTATGCTGAAGTTTTAATTATCCTTCTGATTCTGCTGAGCTTTAATTGACAAGCATTCATTTGAATTTTTCCAATTCAGGCTCTCCTGTGTGGAAATACTCTTTACACATTCTTCATATCCATATGGCCCATCAATCCAACCTGTTCAAATCTCTCTGCAGAGCCTTCCTGCCCTCCAGCAGATCAACACTTCCACCCAGCTTGTTCTGTATAAACTGAGTGAGGGTGCATTTGATCCCCTTATCCAGATAATTGATAAAGACATTAAACAGGACTGGCTCCAAAACAGAGCCCTGGGGAGCACCACAGGTGACCAGTCACCAGGTGGATGTAGCAACACTCACCCCCACTCTCTGGGCCTTGTATCGAGCCACTTTCTTGCACCTGTCCAAGCCATAGGAATCCAGTCTCTCCAGGAGAATGCTGTGGGAAATATCATCAAAGGCTTGACTAAGGTCCAGGTAGACAACATCCACAGGCTTTCCCTAAACCACTTGAGTGGGTCACCTTGTCATGGGAAACCCAGTTGGTCAGGGTCTTTCACAAACCCATGGGCCTGATCCCCTGGTTATCCTGAGTGCCATCAGGATGCTCTGCTCCATGAGCTTCCCCAGCATCAAGGTCAGGATGACAGGCCTGTAGTTCCCAGATCCTCCTTCCAGTCTTTTAGACGGGTGTTGCATTTCCCCTAACCTTCCTGGTTAGCCAGGACTGCTGATAAATGGTGGAAAGTAGCTCAGTGAGCAGTTCTGCCAGCTCCCACCTGGCCCCATAGACCTGAGTGTGTCCAAGTGGCATAGCAGGTTGCTGAGCATTTCCTCTTGGATTATGGTGACTTCATTCTGCTCCCCATTCCTGTCTTCCAACTCACGGGGCTGAGNATTTCATGTACAATTTAATCAATACCCACAGCAAATGTTTTAGGAAATATTTGCTTGTAACATTTAAAACTGAGTGATCTTTCTCTTCCTTTTTAAAGTACAAGCAATCTATTACTCAGGAGGATGTCCACAGGGAGTCAGAACAGTATCTTCTCCATGAAACTGATCAGTAGTAGAGCTACAGGGAAATGTTTATGAATACATATTCTCTGCTTTTAGCATTATGAAGCTCAGGGAATTTCTGATATTTGTGTGTTTGACAATATCTAATTTATGGCTGGCACCATGTATTACAAGCCTTGTCTAAGGCATGAAAATACTGTATGGTAGCTTATGAAATATAAAATTGCTTTGAACATATACAGATCTTGCTGAAATAGTGTGATAAGAAAAGGTAGGGGAAGGTACCTTTCCACGCTGTCCATATAGATACACTCTGAAAACCACCATTGATCCTAGTGATATTTATTGATGGGCCTCTCATCACCCTGATATAAATTGGGGTGCATCTTTGGTGCCTTTGATTCCCGTATATTTCATCACTGTTTTCTCCTCTCCTGTCTTTTCATTTATCTTTACTTTCTTGCTGTTTGCTTCTTTGTTGATTTCCAAAGTTTCATCTGAGCTGGCAGAGCAGAAGTGAAGTGGGAAGTGTTTAATTAGAAGAGAGAAGGGCATCAGCATTCATTCACTCATGCTCAGAAAGGCATCTATTTTTGTAGATGAAAACTTTGAAAAACAATTAAAATCTTTGCATCTCCCTCTCTGCTCTTGATTCTGAGAATAATTTTTCAGAAATTATATCATGATCTTAAGATCAGAGTACTTTACATAGGTATGGTTTGGTAATATACACATTTCAAAATAAAACATTACTACAACGACTTGCTGTTAGCCATGTTAATTAAGATACTTTGTTTCCTAGCCCAATAACCACATATTCCTTCTCTACAGTATGCTGAAGTTTTAATTATCCTTCTGATTCTGCTGAGCTTTAATTGACAAGCATTCATTTGAATTTTTCCAATTCAGGCTCTCCTGTGTGGAAATACTCTTTACACATTCTTCATATCCATATGGCCCATCAATCCAACCTGTTCAAATCTCTCTGCAGAGCCTTCCTGCCCTCCAGCAGATCAACACTTCCACCCAGCTTGTTCTGTATAAACTGAGTGAGGGTGCATTTGATCCCCTTATCCAGATAATTGATAAAGACATTAAACAGGACTGGCTCCAAAACAGAGCCCTGGGGAGCACCACAGGTGACCAGTCACCAGGTGGATGTAGCAACACTCACCCCCACTCTCTGGGCCTTGTATCGAGCCACTTTCTTGCACCTGTCCAAGCCATAGGAATCCAGTCTCTCCAGGAGAATGCTGTGGGAAATATCATCAAAGGCTTGACTAAGGTCCAGGTAGACAACATCCACAGGCTTTCCCTAAACCACTTGAGTGGGTCACCTTGTCATGGGAAACCCAGTTGGTCAGGGTCTTTCACAAACCCATGGGCCTGATCCCCTGGTTATCCTGAGTGCCATCAGGATGCTCTGCTCCATGAGCTTCCCCAGCATCAAGGTCAGGATGACAGGCCTGTAGTTCCCAGATCCTCCTTCCAGTCTTTTAGACGAGTGTTGCATTTCCCCTAACCTTCCTGGTTAGCCAGGACTGCTGATAAATGGTGGAAAGTAGCTCAGTGAGCAGTTCTGCCAGCTCCCACCTGGCCCCATAGACCTGAGTGTGTCCAAGTGGCATAGCAGGTTGCTGAGCATTTCCTCTTGGATTATGGTGACTTCATTCTGCTCCCCATTCCTGTCTTCCAACTCACGGGGCTGAGCAGCTTCAGAACAACTGGTCTTGCTGTTAACCACTTTAAGCTTTAAGCACCTCAGCGTTTTCCTCGTTCTTTGTCACTGTTTACCCCTGCATCCAACAAAGGAGATTATCCTTAGCCCTCCTTTTGCCGGTAATGCGTTTATAGAAACATTTTTACTGTCTTTTAGGGCAGTAGTCAGATTAAATTCTGGTTGTGCTTTGACCCTCCTAATTGTATTCTCCATATGCTTACATTATCTTTATAGTTCTTCTTAGTTTCCTGCCCTGTCTTCCAAAGGTCATGAAATCTTTTCTCTCTGAGTTCCTGTCCAAGTCCTCTGTTCAGCCAGGCCACTCTTCCTCACCACCTTTTGGCACATGGGACAGCTTGCTCTTGCATCTAAGATTTCCCTCTTGGAGAATGTTCTGCCTTTCTGGACCCCTTTGCACTTCAGGATGGGGACCAAACTCTCTGGAAGCCCAAGGCAGTTCTGCAGGCCCCCCTCCTTACTTCTCCAAGAACTTAAAAATCCATCATTTCATGATCACTGTGCCCAAGACAGACTCTGTCATTCTGGGAAAGGCTCTGACACAGGCTGGCAACTTGCACACCCTTCAAAAGGCTTGACATGGGTGATTTATGGATTTGTGTGGTTGCCAGAAGCATGCAAAATGCTAACTTACATGCAAGAAAGTTCTTCAGTATACTGAGGAACACAAGAGACAAATTTCTAACATGACAAAACACATAACAAAGGGCTCACTGAGTATCTTTCCTGAAAGAGGTTTCGTAAGTGCACCGCGCAAGTGATTGGTTTGGGAAAACAAACTAACAAACCAACAAAGCCCCACCAAACAACAGAATCAGGCCACAGAAATACTTCTGCAGCTTTAAGTGATTTTGAATTGCTTTGCAGCCTTGGCTAAATGCACTTTGGTATCTTTGCATAGGATCAGTAACAAAAAAAAATGTTCGTAACAGCTTTCACTTGTTCTTGAACTTATGAGCTGGCATTGGCATATGAAGTGTGTGTTTTGTCTGACAATGCAGAAAGCAGTTATTAACTTCTGAAACATACTGCACATAAGGATATTTTCAATACAAATTTTAAATCTCTTTTTACACATTCAGTATTTGTGAGATGAACCATTATTTGGAGAATGAACCAAAGTATATTTTTGACTGAATGTAAAACAGAACAAATGCTACACTCTTAAAAACATTTGACTTTTCAAATGTTCAGGAAATTTATTGAGATTTCTTAGGAAAATATTTTAAGAACTGAAGTAAATACTAAAACCATATTTTTCATATCTTCCTGCTGAACCCAAGACTAAATCCTAAGAGTGTAGAAAGTTAACAGAATTGAAGAGGGTTTTCTTACAACAAAAACACTGACCTAACTTGAAAAATATAATCAAAATTATCATCATGGGAGACACCAGAAAATAACTGTTTGGTTAGCTGAGAGTTAGGACTGGTGGCAATGAAAAACTTAAGTTACTCAGGTTGCTTTGAGAAACAGTATGACAGGAAACATCTGGTAATTGATTTTTTATTCTAAAGCTGGCAAAAATTGCCAGATGCAAACACTGCAGATGAAAATTGTTGGAGAATACTTCCATGGAATGCCAATTAGGTAACACCTATCTTAAGACAGTAGAATTTGTGATTCTAAGGAAAAGTATGTGCAGCATTATAAGGACAATATATTTTAAAAAATAAAAGGCAGACCAATAAACTTAGGCAACCATCTTCTCTCTTGTTAAGAGTTTGAGAGAGACAGGCTCTTTGAGCAGGCTGGCAATTAATTAAAGGTACTATAGTGAAGATGAAATGGAAAATTATTTCTCATGAAGAAAGACAGGACAAAAGACCACAAAATGTCTGGCTAAAAAGTTCTTTCAAAATTGGAAAGTCAGAGTGAAGTTGTGTGAGCAAGGGGAGTCAAAGGACAAATCCTAAGAGTGACCATATAGGGATAACACAATAACCTATCATGATAAAATTAGAGGTTAAGATTAAAAAGGTTACTGCTATCAAGGGACATAAAAACCCGACAAATATTCTGTAAATAGATTGGACATAAAAAGAAGTTAAACCCAACCCCCCCTTATTTTATGAGGGAGAAGGGCAAATGACACTGATTTTTTTGTTGCAGACTTCATAAACAGTGATCAGATACTTAATGAAATGAATTTTAATGAAGGAGTCGGACTGGAAGCCAGATTAAGTGAAAAACATCTCCAAAAAACTGAAGTAGTTAAGCATTTTCAAAGTGGCAAGGACAGATAAAATTCTGTATGTACCTTATGATCTAGCAAAAGTCCTCTGAACCATTTACAATTACATTTTAATGGAGGTCCCAGAGGATTTCATTGGGCCTATCCTTTAAAAAGGGGAAAAAGCTAAGCAAAATAAATAAGAGTAAAATAGCTTTTGAAACACAGAAAATAAGAGAAGTAAAAAAAACAAACCCAGGGGATGATAAGGTGATGAAAAGCAGCCCGCAAAGACTGGTCAAGAAGGAAATCAAACCAGGTTTGTTCTTCCTTGTTACATGGATCCCCCCTTTTCTGACCTTTGGTCCTTTCACTAAACATTTCATAGAAAGTTCTACATGCTCCCAGAGTCGCATTACAAGTATCCTGCAATAACCTTTAAACAATCGCAAAGTGCCTTTCCCCTGCATCCCATAGCAAATCCCCTGTGCTTCACTGTGCCAGGAGCTCTGGGATTTTTTATTTGGGCTTCACACCAGGGACAATGGTCTAATAATTTTCCTTTGATAACCTTAGGAGCAGAGAAGTCTGTGCCTTCCAGTTTTCACTGATTATGCTAACTAGGGCTCCTCTGCAGGTCACTATTCACCTGAATCTCACCAGGCTTTTAGCATGATTAATCCCAGAGTTGAACAACAACACAGTCCAATGGCCACAACCTGTGACTTGGAGGTTCAAACTGGATGCTTGGGAAAGCTTGTCCACCAGGAGCAGCAGATCAGGGGAAAAGGTTTCCCAGACGGGTTGTGGAACCTCTGTACTTGGAGATTTTTAATACTGGCTAGACACAATATGACTGAACTGATGTTGGTGATAATCCTGCTCAAAGCGACCAGAGACCACCAAAACAACCAACACTTCATCAACTATCTGGACTTCAGAGAAAATAAACTTTAAAAGTATCTAGCATTTCAGGCCAGATCCAGATTTGGCATATTGCAAAGCATGAGTCAGAGTCATATTTTAAACACTACCTATCTAGGTAGCAGTCAGCTTTCAGGATAATTTCTACTACAAAAACACATCTACTGAAATCAGTAAGTTGAAAATATTTTCCATCTGAATGCAGCAGTTTTACCTCAAGTACTTGAACAAATAGAAAAAAACATGAGAAGTACCTGTGCAAATATTTGAGTCAAGAATTTCAGATGATTATCAGCATAAGGATATTTAAAAAGCAATGTGTTGATCTTAAATCAATTAGCTATTATTATTAGCTAAACTAAATTATTTAGTTTTAAACATTATAGCTTAACCTTGTAATACAGGATTCTAAAAATTATTTTCTCAACTGGGACAAGAAGCAGCTGGAAGCATTGCCATGGCAACCATCTCATTTCCAAAGAGAGATTCTGTGACTTCTGTTGCTCTTTAGCAACCTCACAGCTCAGTAGCATTGCTAAAAAAAAAGGGGGGAGGGGGGCTTGGAAGAATCATGAAAAGAATGCTTCAAAACATAGGGCAGGCTTTAAGTAAACAAAGTAAATTCTCAGTCTGATGATGAGCCCAAAGAAAAGAACCAAACCAAAAAATCAAACCAAAACACATATATCCCACCACTCTAACATTTGTCTTTGCAAATGACTGTGGAATTAATCTCTCTGGGAAATTATGTTTATCACAGATTTCACTGTCTCACACTAAGTACGTGACTTAGTTTCTTGATCCTAGTGTTTAAGGAAAATTGATAGCAACATGAATAATACACAGGGGGTGGATAGGGTGGGAGAAAAAAAAATTCTGTCAAAACAACACATTTTACTGCCCACAGCTCTCCCCAAGAGAGAGGTTGAGATCATAAGAATTAGTCAGATTGCTTAATGACTACTGTAAGATTTTAAGGAACTATGGTGTTCTGAACCTATAGTCCAATAACTTTTACAGACTAGAAAACCTGCAATACCTCTTTAACACATTGGTTCTGAAAAAAAAACAAACTATAGAATTTAGAAATTAAGGGAAGTTCATGCACAGATCTCAATGCTATGGTTTAAATTCTTATTTACCCCGCTTCAGTCTGTTTGGCTAAATGCCCTTTCCTGGCTGCTGGAGTATTGCATGGTTATGGCACACTTGGGACACCGATGATGGTCACTCAGACAACAGTATCTGGAAGTGCTACAGCAGCACAAGGCCATACACAGGCTGAAAGTACATTTGTACAGCGTAGGCTGGGAGTTTTTCATCATCTGTGTCTGCTGTCATGCTGTCTGTGCTCCAGTGCTGAGACCAACACCCCTTACACTGGCTGGAGAAGGAATACTAAAGTTCCCTTCAAAAGGAACACTGTACATCAGAGCAAGATCTTCAGAGGTGTGCATGTATTTTTCCACAGGCATGAATGGAACCTGGCTGCACTGGTAACTTTAGTCTGTATTTTGTTCATAAAGGAGCTAACTGAAGCAAGTAAGCACTGCTGAAAATAGTAAACACAGTAGAGCCTAATTCCTGGTTCAGACTTCTGTTGATAAACCGCATCATATTCTCATTGCAGAAACACTTGTTTGTTCAAATTCCTAACTTGGAATGTAAAGGAATTGTTATAATGTAAAAGCATGTAAACATAAACTATATATATAAAGTATTACAAATAAGTAAGGAAAGAATAGATAATAAAACACCATTAAAAAAACACCAACAAAACAAACAAAAAACACCCCCCAAAACCCCCACTAAACCAATAAACAGTGCTGAAATCAAGTTAGAAATTTAAATCTTTTTAGATGTAATCATGTTTTGGAAAAAAGCAAATTTAGAAAGTGGAAGTTTATTTAGTTTAAAAAAATCTATCAAATTTGAACAACGTTCAAGACGATGAAAAAGGGCTAACTAGGGACTGCAAACCTGTAAAAGGCACTTAATGGGCTTCAGAGGGCAAGTGTATTCCATCATATAAAAAAGACATATAAAGAAGCACAATGTATGAACAAGAGCATGCAGATTTTTTGTAATGAACAGATTTGATTGAGAGGCAGAATTCTACAAATGTGTTTCTTTACTATGTGATACTGATGAAGTGGGTTGAAAGCAGCAGGTGACTTCTGGTGTTAGTTAATGGGATTTAAGATGATGTTTTTAATGAAAAGCTATCCAGACCCTTTGGACATTTTATTCAATCATCTTTTTTTCCCCAATGAAATAGCTGTAAACAGTGCCTTACGTTAAACTCTTGTATTTGCAGTAAACTGTGTTGAATTCTATAAAACCCCTCTAATACTCTCCTCAGTGTACACTTACACTTTTTGGAAAAAAAAAAAAAAGAACCCTAACAATAAAATAAGTTTTAAACATATTACAAAGAAAGCACAGCAGTTTGATCAGGTCTTTCCAGGACAAATGACCTCTCCACCATTAGTCAGCTACCTGGTGATAGAAATAATTGGTTGCTACCAATGAAACACTTGAAAGAACAAATGATGTATACAATCGTTTCTGCCAGAGCCAGCTCAACAGAGCTTGCTACTGCAATTTCAACAAGACTCTTGTAGTCTTCATAAAAACGAAGAGCAAAAAGAAGTGAAAAAATTCTGTGCAAATACCATGTGAATAGAAGTAGCAGAAAAACAAACCAAAAGAAAAGAGGGAGTATAAACACCACAATTCAAAACCAAAAATTAGAGGATTTCAGGAAAAAGTTCCTCTAGGAATCTCTACTGATTGTCTGTAGATGCCCATGTCTAATGTGGGGGACCCTTACAAAACTACAGGTAGGGGTATTATTTTTATGAAGCAAACATTTAATCACAAACCTGGTTATAACACCACAGTTCAATTCCCATCACTTTTGGTAAATATGATGGATGCTGTATTTATTCCACTATAAGCCTGTCTTTCAGTAAGTGCTCCACCTCTCATCTGAGCTCCTCCCCCTTCTAAGAGAGAATGTTTAGCAGGGCAAAAATACAGGCTCATTAGGAGGTTTGACCTCAAATTTCTTCGGACACTCTTTACTAATTCAGCTTATGCACTTCTCACCTGCCAAGCTGAAGCATTCTGAATCATATCCATGGATGACTGAGAAAACAAACTGGTAGAAAAAGAAACACTCCTCCCTACTGCCAGAAATTTGCTTCAAGTCTTATTCTGTTCTGATCCCAGGAATGGAAATTATTACTCCCAAGTATTTAACTGGATTCTTCATGCATCTGCATGGTAAATAGCAGTCCTGTGCCCTGCACACCAGACTATGAGTTTGGGTGTCCTATTCTCCATTCTGAAACACAATGGAAAACTCACTCCCTTGTGTACCAGACAGCAAGAAGACCCTTAAAGAATCCAGAGAACTTCCGAGAAGAACATCCTAATATTTCATACAGAAAAAATGTTCCTTTAAAAAACCTGTTTCCTTTTTTACTTGCTGTGTTTGCAAATGAGTTTCACCACCTGTTATATTACTTTTTCGATGTTTGTATTCCAATTAAAAGAATCAGTTGAAAATTCAATTTTGTTTGAAAAGGGCCACAAAAGGTTTTCTTTCTGTTGCATATTCACTACCTTTTCCCCTTGACTGAATGACAGTCTTTAGTAAATTTTTATTCCTGCCAGCCTTGCAGAACCAAACACATAATACAAATGATCCTAACTGTGATGCTTTGTGCATCATCAATAAATGAGCTAACTAAAATCCCACTCGTTTTTCCGCAGAAAATTATTCTGTCATTAAATCTTTATAGCCTTATTAGAAACAAGGTATTACATAAAGGTTACTGACAGCATAATTGAAGGAATAACCTTGTAATTTCAAAAGTGAACTGGTTTTCCTGAAAAATCAATATTTATTATGAAAGAGGATGAATAATCCTTTATGGCTTTTGAAACACAGAAACAAAATAAATTAAAATGCCTCAGCCTTTTTATGACCTCAAGAAGCTTTCACTGGCTCAATCTGAAGATAGACTAAAACTCAATACTATTCCTACAGACAATTTTCTGACTAAAAGCCCCCTAAATGTTGTACTAATATACAGCCTGAATCACCAGATTATACACAATATAATGTTGAAAATAGTCATTAAGATCTAAGGTGTTGTCTTTAAAGCCACTGTAATGATGAAAGATTCTTTAAAATTCTATTTTTTTTTACTATTGATACTGATTGCTTTTTAGAACTCAAAGTGTAATGGTGTATTTATTAGAAGACTATTACACAGAATGAACCCTGCACTGAGTGGGGGAAAACTGGCAAGATTGTACCACTGAGGGAAGAGCCTTAAATGGGTGCCCAGGTTTTATGTAGTGATGGAGGGAAAGACTGATGAACTTCAACTCTTGAATGGTATAGCAATCTTTCCCAGATGGAAAGAAACATGGGATAATTGCTTTTTCATCCCTCACATGGGCCGTAGGCAAATACCTAACAGGCAAAGAAGTCAGTGCTCTCCTAAAGGCTGTGACTCCAGTTCATCTGCTCACTTGTCACTTGCCAACACTACATTCACCTAGAAAACAATGTCTATAGAACATCATGGAAACATCTTCCAGCTACAATTTTTTGCAAACCTTAATATTTGAGTTAAATATGCCATGACAGCAATACTTAAACTTTCTTCTGCCTTTGGGGGCTTTCTCCAAATTTTTCTCCTTACAATTAATTATAGCTTCAAGTATCTTACTAAATGAAACACTGCCAGAGAACTTCCGTGGACAGGGGAATTTGCTGATTCATAGTATTAAGCTTGTGCAATAGCTGTCAAGAAATTTTTGGAATATGCCTAATAACAACACTGTCTCTGCCCTCCCAGTAATTCCTGGATATGGTAGCAAAGTTAGGATGGGCAATAAATGACTCCTGAGCCTCAGTGTCTCCGAGCTCTGTTTTGGAGAGCACAGCATGCACAGGGGTGGCCTCTGGGCCAGGTCCTAGTTGGGAACAAGCCTTTGGAGATATAGACCATGATTAAGCCCATTAAGTGGGACCTTCCAAATGCCCTGTGCACCACAGGTGCCTCTTGTGCTTCTCCTGCCTAAGAATGTGCAAAATGCACATATGTAATCTTTTCAGCCTTTTAACATTATTCAGTAAATCTGCTTTTCCATTGATTTGAAGATTAAAATTTTAAGTTCTTTCTGTACTACTTAGCCCATCAACAGTAGATGCAAACACTTCCATTTTCCTTCAGTTTGTTAAATTACCATGACATATAGCCATATATATCCATATTTTATTCTGACACATCAGATTAAAAACCACTAAGGGTTCGTAACTATTTATTTTATATTGGTTATTTTCCTAAAAGAAGTAAGTCCCAAGTGAAACATAAAATTGTAGGAATACAAATTCACTATCTACTAACTACCAATAGCATCAAAATTAAGGTCAAAGATGTCTTAAACATGAAAATTAAATCCTTTTAGTACTTTAAGGTACTAAAGAAGACAGGTACTAAAGAAGAAACAGGTACTAAAGAAGAAACAGTGCTATCACTGTTAGCCTAGGGTCCTTTTATCAAACTGTAAAATAAACTCTTTGAGCTACTGATCACACATGACCTTTATGCAATTAAGGGTACATTAACACCCAAGTGGAGATGTTTAAATGGATCTTAGTGATTTAATACACTTTTCACTAAGTTGGAAAATGGTATGTACTTAAATTGCCTAGATAGTTTTTGAAATCTTGACATGCAGTTACTTAAAAAGGGTTGCTTTAACAGATACATATAAAGATCTACCACAATAATGCTTAACAAAGATACTCTTTAACAAGATTACATACTGAAATTTTTTCAGTAAGCTCATTGCCACACTATCTGGGTACCCAATATTCATTACTAAATTTATCTTCACAATTACTTTTATGAGATGAGCTTCTCATAATTCATACACAAGAAATTGAAACAGAAATAATAGATGTTTTGTACAGTCTGACAGTTGCATTTGAACTCAAGGCACTTGATTCTAAAGTTCTCTTCACAAATACAAGTCTTCATCACAAGCCAGCCTGTCTCTCTGAAGCAATACACACCCCATTTACGGAGCCATTATCATCCCCACTGCATCCAAACAATAAAGAGCACCAACAAATATTTTGTTGTTTAAAACAAAGGGGAGATAGCTGTACATTAGATTTCTTCCTTATATGTGTAGACTGTGAGCATCTTTGATGATGCAATTGGTAAAATTATTTCAAACTGTTCCAAACACCTTCCAGACCATCTCAGATGACTAATAGCTAAAACAGACTTCAGCAAAATATGTCTCCTCTCCCTTCTACACAGCTTGTCATAAACTCAGTTGCCCACTCATTCAGAACGTGGCTAAATGAGCTCTTCAGCTACAAATGCTCAAGATGCAGTGAGCTCATTGTATTACTCACTGCCAGGAACAGAGGATTCCTGCCTCTGACTGAATGTTTCTGGTGCTTACTTTCTGCTGGCCCTGGGATTTCTTCGATACTTCTGTGAGCTGATTTAACTTCCTAAAGCACAAGAGATTCCAGCAGATGAACTCATGGACCAATTTCGCTCGTTAAATCCATGCATGACAAAGCCTGAGAAGTACTGGAACTTGTAATCAGAAGGTAGCAGCGTTATCCAGTGCAAGCTGAGGGAGCGTGTCTTCCTGCTTTTGGCAATAAGGAAATCAGTTTGTCTATAGTCCCAGTAAATCTTTAATTTCTGTTCTGAGGTTATCAGTTGCTTCAATTTACAGTCTGCCTTATGTTATCTCAAGAAGCCTCACTAAAAGGCAGCTATGTTGGTTTCTTTTGAAAATGGAGATGCCAGACCTAACACGGAAGACTGACTCCTAAAAATCTGTAAATAAGACAATAAAACTGAACTACAGCAAACATTTATTTTCTGCAGAAATTCAACCTTACATTGTAACTGCTTCAGGATCAAGTAAGTTTTGCCTAGTGGCATTTATTATAGCCCAAGGCCACATTACAACTTTGACTGTGCTGGGTTTGACTGTGGTAGAGTTATAACCTTCACAGTGGCTGGTGTGGGGCCATGCCTAAGACTTGTGCTGGAAACAGTGCTGATAACCCAGAGATACTTTCATTACTGATGCACAGTGCTCCCACAGAGCCAAGGCTTTTTCTGCTCCTCGCCCCACTCCACGAGCAAGGGTGGTGCACGAGGAGTTGGGACGTGACGCAGCCAGGACAGCTGACCCCCAGTGACCAAAGGGATATTCCAGACCACACGGCATCATGCTCTGCATACAGAGTTCAGGGGAAGAGTGGGATACTCGGGCTTTGTCTTCCCAAGTAAGCATTAGGTGTGCTGGAGCCCTGTTGTCCTAGGGATGACTGAACACCTGCCTGCCCATGGGAAGTTGTGAACTCTTTGTTTTGCTTTGTGTGTGTAGATTTTGCTTTCCCTATTAAACTGCCTTTGTCTCAACCCACAAATGTTCTCTTAGCCTTCTGACTCTCTTCCCCATCCCACCGGGGGGGAGTGAGCAGCTGCGTGGGGCTGGGCTATCAGCTGAGGTTAAACTATGACCAACTGACCATAAGTGACCAATGCACTCTGGCTAGAACCTCTTTGCTCACTTGACACACAGATTCCAGCTCTAAAATGAAAAAAAAAAAAGGTAGCTTGCAGTAGTTCAGCAGCAGACTAACACACTTCTACAAATTGCTTTATCACAAAGGTGTCTGAAAAGGAGGTGAATAATGTACAAGATTTTTGGGCTTGGATTTTTCTGGTAACAGGTTTCTGAGAGCAGACATTGCATCTGATCCTGATGCACAAAGGAACTGTGTCAACCTTCATATACAAAGTCCTAAGAAAAAGAGAAGTGTTGAATATTCCATATGCTCCTTCCAAAGTTTTACTACGATCTTTACAATTCCTGTGAACTTTTTCACTCTGAGCTCTTAACAAAGACTTTCATTTTTTCATGGCCTGAATTCTCCAGTCTCCCTTGGAGACAAATCAAGAATGTGAACAGACACCACGAAAGAAGGCAGAAATATTAGTGCCTACATTTAGAATTTTTTATTAATTCCTACCTTTGGAGTTTTTCCATGTTCCTAACATGGAAAAATGCATCAGTATGATTAATTATAAGCTAATGCAATTCAAATGTTATCTCAATTACTGTTAAACAAAAGTAACTTATAGCTTGTACTTTGCAGGATAGCACAGTAACAATGCTAATTTGCTCCATCTTCAAAGAACTGCTTTCTGTTTTTCATATAATTTTTTTGTAAGATACTGCTGAAAGGTTTTTTTTTAATAGTTTGGTTTTTTTTTTTCTTCACCAGTACAACTTGACATTTATTTCAGTAGATTCTTCCAGCAAGAATATCCAAATATCTTCTTGTCTCCACAGAAAATACTTTACCTAATATGTTAAACAAAAAGACCATTCAAGCAAAACAAAAAGAGAGCAAAAATGTGCAGCTTACTTTGCAGAGTGAAATCTTTGATGGTCCACAGAAAACACTGGGTTATTTCTTCTCCAACACCTTAAAAACTGACTTAATCCTATGAATGAGTATTTAGTCTCTTGCAACATGTTTCCCACCATAACTTCTAAATATGTACTCTAAGAAAATTTACAGCCCTCTTCTGTGTATGGCAGAACAAATACATGCATTAGAATTGATTTTGCTTCAGATGTATTGTAAATGGATGTTAAATACCATTTTTGGAAGCAGATATGTATCACCTACGCTGCATGGACTCTGTTACCTAAGAAGTTACCAACTGTTAAAATAAAGAACAGCACTTAAAATGAAAAAAAAAATTATGGACTGTTGCTAATAGTTTTAGCAAGTTTGGCAAGTACTGCTGTCATTTTACTTTGCAAATGTTCAACTAGTGAAAAAAAAACAGTTTTTTCAATTTTTCTCTGGGTAGCTTGAAAAGATACTGTGTAAGAGATATACAGGCATGCTCAAAGAACAAAGTTCTGCCAGTGACTTAGCATTCCTCGAGAGCCACATACTTTGGAACATAATTTATAAGATGAGCAGAATTTAGCTTCCTACTACACCTTAAGTTCTTTTCTTACATTTTAAAATTAGTTAATTTGAACTTCATTTAAAATTCTGTATTTAGCCTCAGATCATTCCACTGGTAAGTTGAAAGCACAGCATGCATAAAAACAGTAAGAAGCCTCAGTGTCGCAGAAGTGATACATGCAATTTAGAAAAGAAATATTCAAGATCTTGACAGCTTAAATGACTTCCTCATGCAAGATACTTTGCTTTCTTCCCTCCCAAAGAGTTTTTAGCAGAAAGTAGATCAGAGTAAAAATGGGCAATACATAGTGGAAAATCTTTGAACTAAAGATGGCCCAGAAAGGTTGTGGAGTCTCCCTCACTGAAGATATCCAAGAAACATCTGGGTGTAATCCCTTGCCATGTGTTCTAGGATGACTCTGACTGGGAGATCAGACCAGAGGACCCACTGTGGTCCCTTCCAACCTTACCCACTCTGTGATTCTGTAAATTGTACAGGCAGCAAACAGCATAAAATAAAATGATTTTATACGTAACATGTGACAAGCTGATACAGCAAATTACTTACCCAGTCAACTCACAACTCCATTTTGAAAGGACAATTTGTTCATTTCCGAACTCAACAAGTGTAAAACGTTAAAGACATCTTAAAACTGAACTCCACTTCTATTATCTTTGAAAATTTTTTATATATTGTCTTAAGACATTTATTACTGTGAAGCACATTGTATAATTTATTTTAATTCTCTACAGAACAATATAGTTAATTCAGTATCATCAATAACTTTATACGGATACAGTATTGAAGCCATGTCATCTTTTGCTTACTGTCAAGTATAAAACAGCTTATACAGTCTAAAAAAAAGCTACAAACCACACTTGTAGCATAACATATGTTGTGCCTTGTTAAAGTTTACAGCAGTGGCTTTTTGATCTTTCAGGACAAATAAACATGACACCATATGATAACAAATAGCTGTGCAAACTCAGACTTAAGAGGAAGACTTAACTACCTCCTTTTCCCAGAACTACTTTTCCCTGCTTTACTGCTGCTACCACCAGACTTGCTGGAAGATTTTGAAGAGAAAAGTCTTGTCATGAATTCAGACACATCCGGCAGCTCATGGTTGGAATTCAGCATGTTCATTGACTGCTCCATTTCCTGCATGCAAAGATCAGATAATCTTAATAGCTTGTAACAATTCTGGCCGTAACTAAGGCATCAGCTGAAAGACTGTATGAGAAAGACATCAAATTTCCCCAATTACTGTTTTATTTTTTGTAGTCCTCCAAGATAAATATTGCTACACAGTTTTATGCAACCACAGCCAAAACCACTCAGCTACACACAAAAGCATAAAACCCCAAAACTAAAAGCAGCAGTGCATGGAAAACAGTAACCATGTCTTAAGCAGTCTTACAGGGCAACCATCTGATAAAAAAAAAATCTAAAAAATACAAATTATTTATTTTCAGCACTACTTTTCTCCATATTAAAATTTAGGCTATTGTTTAGATACTCAGATCTGTGTTCTCACACATGTCAGACTTTTGTTTTGCAAATTAGTATTATTTATAGCAAATTAACAAATTTTTGATGCTGTTTGAAGGGATTAGATATTTTTATTGCCTTACTTTCTGACACCAAGCTACTAGAGTACTGCAGCTGAGTTTTCATTCCTTCAGGAAAAAAAGGATTTTAATGTAAGACCACATACCCAGGTAAGTTTAATGTAACGTTAGGGCTTAGCACAGTGGTTCTATGAAACGAATTAGCACATTTTAAAATAAATCAATCTTGAAGTACTTTTAATGCATACAATATCTGAACTGCACATCCACAAAGGGATAATGCTTACAGAAATTGTGAGTTTCATGTCGGATTGTCACCTTGTTCTTCTCTTCAGAATGAGAGATCTTTAAGTGCTTTCAAAGCATTTTAGTAGCCATTGTTACTATTGCATCTACACTAGACCTCTACAACAAGCACAGTTACTAAATCATTAAACTTTCTATACAAACTAGTACTGTGCTGTGATTCCAGAAAGAAAAAACACGTTAATGTGAAAAATGTCATACAACCTCAATATACTCCACAAGTTAACACTTAACAATTTAACACCCGGTCATCTGGAGAATGGCATTACAATTTAGTTCTTAAAAACAACTTTTTCCTACTCTTTAAAGACAAGTTAAATTATAAGCAAAATTCTTCCAACTTAAAAATTTCTCCTTAAGAAGTCATATCAGTTATCTGATAAGAACTAAATCATCAGAAGTTTTGATGGTTTTACCATCAGAACAGCCTGTCTATAAGCAGTGTCAGATCAGTGAAAAAAGTATGGAACATGTGATTATCTTTTTTTAAAATTCAGCTTCTAGAGTTCAGCCTGGTTTGAAGAACATGCCATGAATACCTAGTATATCTTTGTATCTGTTTTTAATCAAAATTATAGCCAAAGGGCATTATACAGCTCTGATAGGCTTTTTAAAGGTATCACTTATTAAAAAAAAAATACTCAGACACCTATAAAGTACTACTGAAGACAGTGGTCATTTACAGAAAAGGGAGTTTTTAGTTAACCAAGCCTTCAAAAAGCAGCCACCCATGACAGACAAATAATATTTGTAAAAACAAAAGATTTAGCAAACACCTTGAATCTCCATTTTGTCCTAGCCTTCTGCTATTCAGCATTTTGCATGATGAAAGGACAATAAATCAGATAATTTAATGACTACATGAAGACACCATATCATATACACTAGTGCGACATCTGGATTTAACAGTGTAGTAAACTGTGGTTTAGGCTAAAGTGCAAGAGAACCCCACATCTCACTCTTGTCAACACACTTGACACTTAATGATTCATTGCTAAAACAGCAACACTCTATTAGCTGAATAAATGATGCCCATTAAGCCTTCCTTTAAAGTACACTTCTGTTTTTATTACTTTTCTGTGCCTTGAAATCTCATTATCTTTGGTCTCTCCATACGCATCAACTGAATGTACTTACCCGCCTCATGTCAGGATCACTGGTGTTGACAACTTTAGGCAAAAGCACAAATATCAGTAATGGAAGAACCATCATCATCACCTACAGAGGAAACAGGAAATACCTCTTCAGTTTAGTTGTTGCTCTAAACACTTTTAGATCTACTAAAATAAAATGAAGCTCTACTAAACAGCCAAACTTTAGAACTACTGCATTCTGAATCAGTAAGCCAGTAACACTTGTCAGGAATGAAACCTGATAAGGGAGTATTGTGCTTTAAACAATCGTTTTCCAAGTCAGACCAATAAGGCAAATGGTTGTAATTGCTGTAATTACAATTTTGCAACATGTTGATCTCTGCATTACTAGAACAGCATCACATTGTCAAAGGAAGAGACTACAGGCTATTTTCAGAGGATGTACATTAACAGTGGTATATAGTGGAGGAGATGTCAGAGAATAACTTTACATTTGTAAGCAAGTAAAATCCAAAAAAACAAACCTCTCAGAACAGCAAAGGAAAAATGCACATTTTTCCTCAACTGTTTTATTCTTAGTATTCTGACAAATAGCTGTATTTGGATCCTTAGCATACGTGCAATATTTGTGTGTTGCCTGTACATACCATAGGGTTCATGAGAAAATCTGTCCATCCCCAAGATTCTCTCTTTATAAAGTATGAAGGTGGTCCAGAAGATTTCATCTGGAGTGGGTATGGCAGCCTGACAACTTCAGAGGGTTTGATGTAATTCACATATCTTGCTCTATTAGGCAAAATGTAAATATTTGAAAGTATAAACATAGAATCTTTGGCCAATAATAAAGAAGATTTTAAAAAATCCAAACAAGTTTTAATAAAAGACAACAAACAAAACCATCTGCTATGCAGTGTCAGCTAGCCTTCACCTTTGAAAACCTAATTTTTCTCAGCAGCATATTTGATGGAATTAAAAGCAAACCATTTTTGTCACCTTGTAAATGTGCAAGAAAAACTATGCTGTTTAGGGTCCAGCTTTGAACAGTGTAGTTTAACCAGTTTGCTCAGGACATCAACTACTTGTGAAGTTAATACCTTTTACATAAGTGCATTATTCTGCATTTATCAATACTAAATCTCAGTCTGTATTACTTCATAATGTTTTTTCATAGTTCATCACTAGTATTCTTCACTTGTGCCTAATATTTAGATAATTACTCAGTACTAATATCTTTGTCATTCCTGACGCATTTTTCATGGTTTATGAATATTTATTAACTTTGTGCAACTCCAGGGATTACTTCTGTCCATAAATAATTTATTCCTTGTGAATTTTTCACCAAATACTCATCTATAGATTCCCTCCTACCTTATGACTATGTGTTTTCTTAAAAACTCAAGATTTTCAACTAGATCTTATCAAATACATCTGTTATCCACATGCGGTTTCCTCTTTCTTGTTCTTACCCTAATTTTTTAAGGCAGCACATCCCTTAGAAAAGCCCTGTTGACATTTTCCCCAAGTATCATCATTTTTCATGCATCTCTGACTCCTCAACTGCATTCCTCATTATAGTTTCTATCTGTTGCACTGGTAGAGATGCCAAGCCTCCTGCTACTTTCCTCTGCAGATGTAACCCAGCAATTTACTCAACACCAAATTTGTTACCTAACTAGTCCTTAGATACACAAACAGTGCTAACGGTGAGTTTATACCCAATATTTTGTCTACATATTTGTTTATTTGTTACATATTAATTATTGCCAATAAGATACTAACGAAATAGAAAAATAAAAATTCCATAAAGTTTGGAAAAACCTAAGCTCAAACAAACTGTTTGAGCTTATTATAAGCTCAAACACTATTATACTATGACTATAATTATGTATTATAATAATATCATAATATTATATAATACTAATTATTATTATAAACAGACTGTTTGCACTGTTTTTAGTGAGATTTCAATTTTTAACCTCCGCTAAATATACTGCAGGAGTATTTACACTGATGATTGTATTCCTAAAAGTTAAGATGCTATGTGCGTGCTAGTTTATGCCTAGATTTTATTTCAGGATGGCTGCATAAAAAATAATAAAAGCAAACAAATAGATGAACTTTTAAAGTCTCTTTTCTCCTATTTCAGGCCATAAATAAGAAAGGAATGAAGATATCAGACTTTGGAATTTGAGAAGCGTGCTTCTAGAAGTGATGTTAAAAGAAGCTGACACATACAGCCTGAGATGGAACATCAGACCTACAGCACTGCTTCCATCACTTCTTACACTGTGCTGTCAAGCACACGTAATTCATCAATACAGAGGCAAATCAGGAAAGGCTCACCTCATTTTGCCTTTTGAAGTTATGTCAACTCGCACAGGCTCAAATTTATGAGCAGGGGATATAACTTCCACTACGTAAGATCCCGAAGGTACATCATGAACCACAAAACTTCCATCTGTCCTGAAAAAAACAGTGAATTCCGTAACATTTCAGTATGCTCCAGAATATAAGATGGGGTGATCTGTTGTTTTTTTTTTTAAAGAAGCTGTATCATTTTATATTACAAATCTTAATATAACCACAATGACCAAAAGGAAAATTTAAATCAATCAGCACTCACAATATCAAGCCCCTTAAGTTCATCAATGCATAACTCAACAGGAGTGGAAATTCCCTGTTAAAGATCTTCTTGTGCCCTCAAGGTGTTGTCTTGCTGGAGGAATAATTTAACAGCCCAAATAAGATCTGAAATAAGTTATATTTCTTGTATTCAAGTGATGGCAGAAGTAATTTACACCATCCTTCCTCCTTCTGAAATACAATGAAGTTTACTTTGCTTCAGTGCTTCTGCTGAAAGCAAACTCCCCCCCAGACTGACATTCTACATAGTGTGGGTTGGTAGTAGGGATGATTTGCAAAGCACAAAAATAGCAATTTGTGCTTTTGTTGCGAAATAGCTGTTTCTACTTCTAATTGCTCCCTTTAGGACCAGCCCACGCTGGAAAGCTCAATCACAGCAATAAGGAAACTAAGAGCTCTGAACATATACACAGAAAGGATTTTTATACAGGCGGCTTTTATTTTAAAATATGAAACTTGAATATTCAATGAAAATATTAGTAAAAGGTTACTTGACAGCTTCAACACTAGTTGCCTTAAGGGTACAGAAGCTTTCCTCCTGTGTTTCCAGAAGTTTCTAATAAGAAAACCCTAGTGTTCTCTACTCTGTTAAGAGCAACATCAAAGATCTTTCTGAAAAATAAGATTCAAAGTTAAGACAAAGATTTGTTCAAAGGGCAAAAAATATAATAAAACCTAATACACTAGAAACGTGCAGCAGAAAAACAAATAAATGAGCCCTCTTAAAAGTGAATTCTCAAAGAATTTGTCATTATGTCCTTCACACCGCACCTCTCTCTAGCATGCACAACACTTAAGTACCTACCCACCTTTATGTGATGATTTGAATCCCTACGAATGCTTACATATCTTATATTGCAGGTGCTTTAAGGATGTTTCCCCAGGAATTTCCTTTTAATTTTTAAGTTTTTTAAATCTTTGAGAAATTTAGAGTTTCAATTAAGCATTTAGAAATTTGCCATCCTGACAGCAATTATTAAATCAGCTCCCAAATATGATGTCAGGCTCTCATAACTTGTTTGTAGTGGTTTAGCAGATGCTACACTGTCAGGATTCTACTCTGCAGACCTGCAGAGTAGAATGTGTTGTGCTAATCTATTTACAGAACCCAAAGTCAAAGTTAACTCCTACTGCAGAGGGATTAATTAAAAACTACGAATATTTATAAGGGTATATCTTAATTCCACGTAATCTCATTTTTTATACATACTTTAAAAGCAATGCATTATACTGTATTGAAACTCAGGAAGAATTTAGAATTTACTTCTATGCTTGAAATTATGACATCAGTTCAGTTCTTAATTCTGAGGATATTTTCTATGTCTTAGATTCTCTAGATCTTTTGCTGATCTGAATACATCCAGTACCACCCGAGTCTGAATTAAATAATGATTCTCTACAGCTTCCAGCTACATTTGCATGACGTTGTGTGAAGGCATAAAGCCACGTCCCTTAAATTAGCTTTCACCAGTACAGTTAAAGTTTTTGACAGCTACTCTTAACACAGAACTACAACTGAAACTTCTGCTATGAACAAACGTATCTCCACATCGGGTAAATCCTTAGCCAAGGTGAGGCTCTTAAATAAGAAGCGGCAGAATTTATAACAGAAGCTGAGAATAAACACAGTCCTCCAGATACTGCAAAAGCGTTTGGGGTTTCTGTTTTGGCTACTTTTTTTTTTAAATTAAAACTCCGTTCCTAAGTTTTTGGCCAGCAACCTGAGTCATCAGTTTGGACACGTCTGCTGGAGGCTGAGGCCAAAACCTACGGTACAAGGCCGGGGCCCAGTATTCACAGTACCGCCAGCAGCTCAGCTCGGGATTCTGTGATTCCATAATCCCGCAGCCGTGCGCGGCTGACCGGGACACAGCCGAGCCT
>VZSE01007900.1:214-11529 GCA_013398275.1 Promerops cafer
CCAGGTGGGACAGCAGCTGGATGCACGGAGCCGTGTATCCAGAACTATGACCCTGGGCATGCCCAGCCCATGTGTGCACACAGGAACATGTGCAGAGTTTGTGCACATATACTTAGGTCCTTGCTCACCTGCACAGAGCTCCTTTGTACAACAGTATTTGCCAGCAACACACACTTGTGTACACCTAACCTGCCACACCAGCACATACACAGACATTCACTTATGTACAGTCTCTACTAATGCACGTGTCCATAAGCACGAGACCTGCTTGCACGTGGTCTGTATACACCAATGTGTGCAATGTCATATACATTAACACATGCATGTCTCACACAGAGCTATGCTCACACCTGCAGAACCTGTGCACACTCACATGCACAGAGCTGTGCACAGACACACCTGTGTGCAATTCAACACACGTGTACACAACAGTGCACACATCACGTGTACACATTAGCACATACATGTGAACAGTGCTGTGCACACTAGCACACGTACATTGTGCAAAGCAAGATGGGTACACTCATATCTGGGCACACTAGAAAGCACATGTGCACATAGAGCCACACACACTGGCACACATGTGCACAGCACTCTCCCAGAGCTCTCCTGGCCTCGATGCTCCTGTGGGTCTCTCCTCGTGGGATCATGACACGGTGGGGATGGGAACAGGAGAGAGGAGTATGGATGGGACATTGTGGCACAGTTTAAAGAGCACCCTCTGTGCCTTTGGGGTGGGAACAGACAGGCCTGTCCCAAAGGAAAGGTCAAAGAGAGACTACGCTGGATTTTTGCCTCCTGCCTCTCACTCTACAAGGGCAAAACTTAGCACTTTTTTGCTGCCTTGTCTTTCCTAGGAGCCTGGCCAGCACGAAGGAGAGGATTTAGAAGGATTTATTGAGGATCACTGCCAGTGCATAGCACACATGGCATTTCTTACCCCTTATATTGTCATGGGATGCTGGGGTAGGAACTAACAACAGCTTTACCTCACTGCCTTAGAAGCCTGTGTTTTGTCAAGGGGCACTTTTTGCTTCTTTATCTCTGGTGCTAGGGTCATAATTCCACTGGGCTAGTTCCTTTCTCAGTGGGCTATCTGGGGGTACACCTGTTGGTATCTCTTCACTTCTTCCTTCTCCCATTGGAGATTCCCTACTGGCTCTCAATCCTATAAGCAGCTAGAAGGAAAAAGCAAATTAAAGGAATTTATTCACTACTTTCTATTGACAGGCAGATGGTTAGGCACTTCCAAGAAAGCAGGGCTTCATCACACATAATGGTTACTTGGGAAGAGAAATGCTATAACTCTAAACTTCCCCCCCCCCCATCCTTCTTTCTCCCAGCTTTTTATTGCTGAGCACGGCATCATATGATATAGACTATCCCTTTGGTCAGTTGAGGTCAATTGTCTTGACTGTGTCGCCTTCCAAATTTTTGTGCACCCCCAGCCTACTCACTGGTGGAATGGGTTGTGAAAGAGAGTAAGCCTTGGTGCTGTGTAAGCACTGTTCAGCAATAGCTAAAACATCAGTGTGTCAACAACACTGTTTTGGTTACAGATCAGAAACATATTGCCATATGCTCCCATGAAGAAAATTATCCCAGTCAAAACCAGTACACTTTTTCTTTCTAGTGTCACTATATATTACTTCATTCACTAAAGGTCTAGAGTATCAGGGGGAGAGGAGAAGGTGGAAAAAAACTTTCTTCTTTCTTCTGGAAGCAGTGTAAAAAATGGTAGTGAATTTTGGGACAGATGTGCTTTTATATTAATAAACACGTTGAGTTTATTGAGGAAACCCTATTCCATTTATTTCTGGCACTGAAAGCTTTTGCCACACTTTGGCAATACAGTCTTGCTGCCAGAAGTGCTAGCCTAAAATGTTCACAGACTGCATTCATGCTTGTATTTGTTTCTGGATGCCACCATAGAAAGGCCAGTGTATCTTTAAAATCTGAAATGTCTCTTCTATTACCTTGGTTTTGTACTGTATGGTTTTCATATTTGTTTCATGGACTGTCTTTTCTGTGCAAGATTTTCATGGTTTTAGCTTCCTGAAAGTGTGTAAGGAAGTAAGGGTTTAAAGTTCATACACCATATTTGCGTAACTTCAGTATGACAATTTAATTTTCAATGCAATAATTCAGGGAGTTGGAGCAAGGGTAAAAGAGTAGTTGGTTCACTTATTCAATGGAAATTGAATGTACTCTGCACAATTTAAGGGCAAAGGAAAAAATTTTGCATAAGATGGTTAACATCTCTGATGAAGGACTTATGGTGGGTTGGTGTGGTTGTTTTTTTTTATTTTAAGCTTAGGTAACTATTTTTCTACCTGTAGTTCTTGAGTTCTGGTTATTACAATAATCTTGTAGAGCAACACTTTAAAAACTGTGCTCTCCTGTTACTTCATTTTCTGATGCCCATTTGTACAAATACCTATTAGTTTTTCATTACTGCTGTCCCTTGTACCCAGTATGTTTGTACCAGGCTGTCTTCCACTTCATTGTTAAACCTCGGTCAGCTTGCATATTTTTTTTGTATTTTGAAGTAGAACACAGCTGATCCAGATTGAACAATATCAGTGCATGACATGGTTTTAAGCCTAGCTGGAAATTAGGCACCACACAGCTGCTTGCTCACCCCCCACCCTGGTGGAATGGGGAGGAGGATTGAAGTAAAATTTGTATGTTGAGATAAGAACAGTTTAATAACTGAAAATTAAGCAAAATGCAATACTAATGCTAAATAATTATAATAAAAAGGAAACAAACAAATGATGCACAATGAAATTGCTCACCACCTGCTGACTGATACCAGACACCTCTTCCCAAACCCAGATTGGCCGCCCTTCTAGGTAACTCCCCCCCAGTTTATATACTGGGCATGATGTTCTATGGTGTGGAATATCCCTTTGGTCAGTTTGAGTCACCTGTCCCAGCTATGCTCCCCCCCAGTTTCTTTTGTATACCCCCTCCCTGGCAGAGCATGAGACAAAAAAAAAAAAAAAATAGGTACTTGACTTAGGATAAATATGACTTAGCAAAAAACCAGAACATCAGTGTGTTATCAACATCATTCTCATTCCGAATCCAAAACATAGCACTGTAACAGCTACTGAGAAGAAATTAACTACCCTATCTGAAATCAGGACACTGCAACAGTGTCATGTTTGCTGTCATTTTTCACTGTAAAGTGCAACATGAGAAACAAAGTCACTGAGCCTTTGTGCTGGTGGAAGCCATAAAGTAGAAGAAAGCTAGAAAACAAAGTTCATAATTAAGAAAATTGCAGTTAGGGAAACCAACTTTCTTTATACCTATCTATACGATTAATGTATTATCCATAAAATACGATAGGAGAGTGCTTCAGGGAAATTGGTTGCTTGACTAAATTAGACATTGACTGGGTTGTTCTCTTGCTGTGTAAGGGGAAAGCAAATGAAAATGAGGCTCACAATGAAGTCCTATCTTTATCTGCCCACGTAAGAAGTTGCTCTCCCTCCTTTAAGTAGTGGAAGGCTGCATTGAGGTCTCCCCAGAGCCTTCTCTTCTCCAGGCTGAACAACTCCAACTGTCTTAAACTATCTTCATAGGAGAGGTGCTCCAGCCATCTGATCATCTTTGTGGCCCTCTTCTGGAATCCATTTGGCAGATCCACATCCTTATGTTGGAGGTGCCAGATCTGGACACAGTACTCCAGGTGGGGTCTCACAAGGGCAGAGTAGAGAGGGAGAATCACTTCCCTCTACCTGCTGGCCACACCTCTTTTGATGCAGCCCAAGATGCAGTTGACCTTCTGGGCTGCAAGTGCACACTGTTTGCTCATGTCCAGCTTTTCCTCCACGAGAACCCCCAAGTTGTCCTCCATAGGACTCCTCTCAATGGGCCTTCTGCCAGTCTGTATTCATGTCTGGGATTGTCTCGACCCAGGTGCAGCACCTTAAACTTGGACTTGTTGAACTTCACTGGGTTCTTGTGGGCATACTTCTCACATTTGTCCAGGTCCCCATAGATGGCATCCTTTTATTCTGTCGTGTCACCTGTACTGCTCGGCTCTATATCATCTACAAACATACTGAGGATGTACTTGATCCCACTATTTGTGTAATTGGTAAAGATATTAAAGAGCACTGGTCACAAGAGAGAGCCCTGAGAGACGCCACTCATCACTGGTCTCCACCTGGACATAGAACAACTGACCACAACTCTCTGGATGTGTCCATCCAGCCAATTCCTTATCCACCTAGTCCAACCTTCAAATCCCTGTCTCTCCAATTTGGAGATGTCATGTGGTGTCATGTTGAAGGCCTTACAGAAGTCTAGGTAGATGACATTGGTTGGTCTTCCCTTGTTGACCATTGCAGTTACTCCATCGTAGAAGGCCACCAAGTTGCTCTTAGTGAAGCTGTGCTAGCTGCCTCAGATCACCTTCTTGTCTTTTATGTGCCTTAGCATATCTTCTTGGAGGATCTGCTCCATGATCTTTCTAGGCACAGAGACGAGGCTCACTGGTCTGCAATTCCCTGGATCTTCCTCTCTCCCCTTTTTAAAAATGGGAGCAATGTTCCCCTTTTTTCAGTCACCAGGGACTTCTCCTGGCCACCATGACTTTTCAAATATAATGGAGAGTGACTTGGCAACAACATCAGCCAGTTCCCACAGGACCCTTGGATGCATCTCCTGAGGCCTCATAGACTTGTGGCTATTCAGCTTCATCAAGTGGTTCCAAACCTGCTCTTTGCTTATAGTGGGAGGGACTTTGCTCCCTGTCTTGGTTTAAGACAATTTAAGTGAACACTCTTGAATGAGTTGCCTCTCCTTATAGATTCAACCAATCCCTTTCCACCAATAAGGAGAAAACAAATACAAGCAGATACAAGTGAAAAAATATCAGTTTAGTAACAAGCAAAAAAGCAACAGGTGAAAAAAAACAACAGAAAATAATCACTAGGTACAAAATGGCTAAATCACACAAACTCTACAGAACAAAGAGAAACCCAAAATGGCAAGGTAACTCCCTTCAGCAAGACGGTGGCCACTATGAGCGATCTCATGTAGGGAGACAAAGGGAAAATGGTGTCAGCCTCCTCCCCCCCGCCCCCGCTTATCTCTCTGGTGGCAGCAGCTGGCATCCTCTGGTAGCTGGTACTTGATCAAGGGCTAGAACTCATAGAGGGACTTTACCTACCTTGAGGCAGGAGACAGCAGGGAAGGTAAGGCAAGGCAAAACAGCTGGACTGGGGAAACTAAGTGCCTTCTCTCATCGTCTGTGTGCTGCTGGCAAGCTGTGAGTGACCCAGACTGGAGCGGGGCCACTCTGTTCTTTCTGGCATGGGGTGTTAACTAACCAGGTGGCCTTCGCTAGATGTAAATCCCAATGTTTGACAGTCCCACCACCCATTGCTTTCAGTGGGGTTTTTAGCAGTCCATTGAGCTGTTCGATTTTCACAGAGGCTGGTGCATGATAGGGAATATGATATACCCACTCAATATTGTGCTTTCTGGTCCAGGTGTCTATGATGTTATTTTTGAAATGAGTCCCATTGTCCAACTCAATTCCCTCTCGGGTGCCATGTCGCCACAGGACTCACTTTTCGAGGCCCAAGACTGTTCCAGGCAGTGGTGTGAGGCACAGGGTACATCTCCAGCCATCCAATGGTTGTTTCAACTATTGTCAGCACGTAACACTTGCCTTGGTGGATTTGTGGCAGTGTGATGTAATCAATTTGCCAGGCCTCCCCATATTTATATTTCAATCATCATCCACCATACCACAGGGGCTTTACCTACTTTTCCTGCTTGATTGCAGCATGTTTCACAGTTATGGATAACCTGGGAGATAGCATCCATGGTTAAGTCCATCCCTCAATCACGAGCCCATCTGTATGTTGCATCTCTTCCCTGATGACCTGAGGTGTCATGGGCCCATCGAGCCAGAAAAAATTCACCCTTATGTTGCCAGTCCAGATCTACCTAAGACACTCTAATCTTGGCAGCCCGATCCACCTGTCTGTTGTTGCAACGTTCTTCAGTAGCCCGACTCTTGGGTACATGTGCATCTACATGACGTACTTTTACAGCCAACTTTTCTACCCAAGCAGCGATGTCTCCCCACAATTTAGCAGTCCAGATGGGCTTACCTCTGTGCTGCCAATTGATCTTTTNCCTGGACATAGAACAACTGACCACAACTCTCTGGATGTGTCCATCCAGCCAATTCCTTATCCACCTAGTCCAACCTTCAAATCCCTGTCTCTCCAATTTGGAGATGTCATGTGGTGTCATGTTGAAGGCCTTACAGAAGTCTAGGTAGATGACATTGGTTGGTCTTCCCTTGTTGACCATTGCAGTTACTCCATCGTAGAAGGCCACCAAGTTGCTCTTAGTGAAGCTGTGCTAGCTGCCTCAGATCACCTTCTTGTCTTTTATGTGCCTTAGCATATCTTCTTGGAGGATCTGCTCCATGATCTTTCTAGGCACAGAGACGAGGCTCACTGGTCTGCAATTCCCTGGATCTTCCTCTCTCCCCTTTTTAAAAATGGGAGCAATGTTCCCCTTTTTTCAGTCACCAGGGACTTCTCCTGGCCACCATGACTTTTCAAATATAATGGAGAGTGACTTGGCAACAACATCAGCCAGTTCCCACAGGACCCTTGGATGCATCTCCTGAGGCCTCATAGACTTGTGGCTATTCAGCTTCATCAAGTGGTTCCAAACCTGCTCTTTGCTTATAGTGGGAGGGACTTTGCTCCCTGTCTTGGTTTAAGACAATTTAAGGTGAACACTCTTGAATGAGTTGCCTCTCCTTATAGATTCAACCAATCCCTTTCCACCAATAAGGAGAAAACAAATACAAGCAGATACAAGTGAAAAAATATCAGTTTAGTAACAAGCAAAAAAGCAACAGGTGAAAAAAAACAACAGAAAATAATCACTAGGTACAAAATGGCTAAATCACACAAACTCTACAGAACAAAGAGAAACCCAAAATGGCAAGGTAACTCCCTTCAGCAAGACGGTGGCCACTATGAGCGATCTCATGTAGGGAGACAAAGGGAAAATGGTGTCAGCCTCCTCCCCCCCGCCCCCGCTTATCTCTCTGGTGGCAGCAGCTGGCATCCTCTGGTAGCTGGTACTTGATCAAGGGCTAGAACTCATAGAGGGACTTTACCTACCTTGAGGCAGGAGACAGCAGGGAAGGTAAGGCAAGGCAAAACAGCTGGACTGGGGAAACTAAGTGCCTTCTCTCATCGTCTGTGTGCTGCTGGCAAGCTGTGAGTGACCCAGACTGGAGCGGGGCCACTCTGTTCTTTCTGGCATGGGGTGTTAACTAACCAGGTGGCCTTCGCTAGATGTAAATCCCAATGTTTGACAGTCCCACCACCCATTGCTTTCAGTGGGGTTTTTAGCAGTCCATTGAGCTGTTCGATTTTCACAGAGGCTGGTGCATGATAGGGAATATGATATACCCACTCAATATTGTGCTTTCTGGTCCAGGTGTCTATGATGTTATTTTTGAAATGAGTCCCATTGTCCAACTCAATTCCCTCTCGGGTGCCATGTCGCCACAGGACTCACTTTTCGAGGCCCAAGACTGTTCCAGGCAGTGGTGTGAGGCACAGGGTACATCTCCAGCCATCCAATGGTTGTTTCAACTATTGTCAGCACGTAACACTTGCCTTGGTGGATTTGTGGCAGTGTGATGTAATCAATTTGCCAGGCCTCCCCATATTTATATTTCAATCATCATCCACCATACCACAGGGGCTTTACCTACTTTTCCTGCTTGATTGCAGCATGTTTCACAGTTATGGATAACCTGGGAGATAGCATCCATGGTTAAGTCCATCCCTCAATCACGAGCCCATCTGTATGTTGCATCTCTTCCCTGATGACCTGAGGTGTCATGGGCCCATCGAGCCAGAAAAAATTCACCCTTATGTTGCCAGTCCAGATCTACCTAAGACACTCTAATCTTGGCAGCCCGATCCACCTGTCTGTTGTTGCAACGTTCTTCAGTAGCCCGACTCTTGGGTACATGTGCATCTACATGACGTACTTTTACAGCCAACTTTTCTACCCAAGCAGCGATGTCTCCCCACAATTTAGCAGTCCAGATGGGCTTACCTCTGTGCTGCCAATTGATCTTTTTCCATCCGTCTAGCCACCCTCACAGAGCATTTGCTACCATCCACAAGTCAGTGTAGAAGTAGAGCGCTGGTCATTTCTCTCATTCAGTGATATCTAAAGCCAGCTGGATGGTTTTCAGCTCTGCAACCTGATTGGATTCACCTTGTCCCTCAATAGCTTCTGCAACTTGCCATGTAGGACTCCATACAGCAGCTTTCCATTTTCGATGTATCCCTACAATATGGCAGGAATTGTCAGTAAAGAGAGCGTATTGCTTTTCATTTTCTGGTAGCTGATTATATGGTGGGGCCTCCTCAGCACGTTGCATTTTCCTCTGATGATGATGATGATAGTCCGAAATTTTCGCCTTCAGGCCAGTTTGTGCTGACGGGGTTTCCTATTTGAGCTCACTGTGTGATCAGCATGACACTCAACTCCATGTAGCCTCAGTGGCATTATGTGTGGCAGGGACTTTCCCTTTGAACATCCAGCCCAGTACTGGTAGTTAGGGTGCCAGGAGGAGCTGTACTTCAGTGCAAATCACTTCTGAAGCAGTTTGAACTCCTTCATAAGCTGAACTAAGAAATAAGAAAATGAACAATAACAGTAAAAGTATTAATAAAAGAGTGTACAAGAAGGGCGAATGATTCACAAGCAAAAAAGTTCACCACATGGAAAACCCCTGACAATACCCAACCATGCCATCATGCTCCCTAACCTGGAAGAGACTCCATTCCCCCAGCCCCCAACAATGACATGAGGTGATATAGAATGACCACCGGGTCCTGGCTAGTGGAAAAGTTAACCCTGTCCTGGATGGAACCAGGACACCTGCAGATGACAAAGTCCTGCTGTGTTCAAATTAGACTATGCTTTTGTGTTACAGTGAAATATTGTCACGATCCGCTCGCACGAGTGGGAGTCGTGATGGTTCGTTACCCGATCTCAGAGTGCAAAAAACAACACAGCAGGGGGAACTTCAGTTTAAAATAACAAAAAATGCACCTTTTTATTTTTTGGCGCCCAAACCACGGTATCGCGACAGAAGGAGAGAGAGAGAAAGGAGCAAAGGATAGNAGCTCCAAGCACAGCCAGTCCACCGTGACTTGTCCATTGTTCCTGCATGGATTCCCATGGAAATGCACTGGTCCAGTGAACACACCTGCAGGCAACGCTTGGCAGACATCCCACCTCAGCCAGGCCAGAAGCTCCTGTGTCGAGTATTGGGGTCTCAGTCTCAGTCCTAGATCTTTTCAGTCTCTGTCCTTGACGAGGGTTGGGAGGCAAAGATAGGGAATATCGGACCATCTCTTACAAATATGTACTAGGATGATCTTTTTGCATAGTTAATATATATTTATCTTGTGGTCTAGGGAAGTAAATACTTGCCAAAACAAATAACCAATAACTAAGTTTACCTGTCAGAAGAATAGAGTAAGACACCAGGCTATGGAAAACAGCTTAGCTGATGTCAGCAAAGTGATTTCCCAAGCTTAAACTAGGAAGCATCTGCTGTTAAATCCATCATGATCTATGCCTTGTAATTCATTTTGCTGTGTTTTCTGTGGCTTGTTCTGCAGTCTTCATCAGTGTTGTTTACAAAAGTCTTGGAGGAACCTGAGGATACTTCTTGATGTCAAGAGCTGCAATGGTTGCTGCTGTCTTTATAGCTTCATTGTGTCAAAATGCACCAAAAAAGGACTGTCGTGGTTTAACCCCAGCTGGCAACTAAGTACCCCCCAGACAGTAGGATGGGGAGGAGAATTAGAAAAAAAAAGTAAAACTCGTGGGCTGAGATAAAAACAGTTTAGTAATTGAAACAAAGTAAAATGTAATAATTATTATAATAATTCCAATAATGATAATGATGATGATAATAATGGTAATAATAATAAAAGGTAGGGGAGAGAGAGAGATAAAACCCAAGAAAAACAAGTGATGCACAATACAATTGCTCACACCCACTGACTTATACCAAGCCTGTCTCTGAACATGATGGTCTATGAAATATCCCTTTGGTCAGTTCAGGTCAGCTGTCCCACCATGTTCCCTCTCAGCTTTTTGTGTACCTGCTCACTGGCAGAGCATGAGACACTGAAAAGTCCTTGACTTAGGGTAAACACTACTTAGTAACAACCAAAGCATCAGTGTGTTATCAATATTATTCTCATACTGAATCCAAACCACAGCACTGTACCAGCTACTGAGAAGCAAATTAACTCTATCCCAGCTGAAACCAGGACAAGTGAGAAAAATCAATCCCTGAAAGAACCTCCCCATGGATGTGGTAGAGTCCCCATTGCTGGAGGTTTTGAAGATGCAGTTGGACAAGGTGCTAGGTACTCTAATCTAGGCTCCCTTTCCCACTAAAAGTTCGACTAGATGATGTTCTGAGGCCCCTTCCCACGGGCTATTCCATGATTCGAATTGTTTGACTAATTCTGTCACAGGTCTTATGACACAAGCAGATAAGCTTGTACTGAGGAATGTTAACTGGTTTACTATTAGGCAGGGGTGGAGCTATTTTTAGCAGATTTATAGATTTAATCATATGGAGATTAGTTTTCCTTGTAACTGTATTGGATTTACATGGCAAGGTTTTGCTAGCAGGGGGTCTGCAGGGGTGGCTTCTGTGGCAAGACACCACCATGTTAGACAGAGCTAAGACAGACCACTGACCAAAGCTGATGGGGCCTCCTTGATAATATATTTAAGAAGGGGTAAAAAAATGCTGTGCAGCATCAGTGAGAGGGAGGAGTGAGAATATGTGAGAGAAACAACTCTGCAGACACCAAGGTCAGTAAAGAAGGAGAGGGAGCATGTGCCCTAAGTGCCAGAGCAGAGATTCCCCTACAACCTGTGGTCAAGACCATGGTGAGGCCGGCTGTCTCCCTGCAGCTTATGAAGGTCCATGGTGGAACAGCTATCCACTTGCACCTTATGAAGGACCCCATGCCGTAGCAGGTGGAAGCCTGAGGTAGGTTGTGACCCCATGGGTAGCACACACTGGAGCAGACTCCTGGCAGGAGCTGTGGACATGTGAATAGAGGACCCCATCTGGAGCAGGTTTGATGGCAGGACTTGGGACCCCATGGAGGACCTTACACTTGAGCGGCCTGTTCCTAAAGGACTGCATCCTGTGGAAAGGGACAAACACTGGAACATTTCATAGAATCATAGAATCA
>VZSE01007901.1:6520-104389 GCA_013398275.1 Promerops cafer
CCCCCCCCCCCCCCCCCCCCCCGAGGTATTTTATTTTCCCTGCTTCCTGGTCCTGCCTCTCCTTCGTGATTTCAGCTTGATTTGGCATTACTCACAGTATTTCCAACAACTAAAATTTTATAAATTAAACTCATGGTTGTTTAGAAATGCTCCAGCCAGGGTTAGACATCCCTGGCAGCAGCAGCCAGACACCCAAAACACCACTTTGGTCCTTAAAACCAGGTCAGGACAGATTGCTAATGAGATTTAAATGGACTTAGACCTGCCAGTGCCCTGGCAGAGTTATTGACAGGAGGGCAAAGGAAAGCTCACAGAACTGGGGATCTCCTGCCCACCTCTGTCCCCTCCCCAGCAACAAACTGCCATCCCAAAGGGACAGTTTTGCTGCCCAGGCTTGTAAGAACTGCTTTCCATCCTAACTGCTTGGACTCCGTGTATGGGCACAGAAACAAGCTGTATAAAAACCGCTCCAAGCCTGAAATAGGAAAAAGAAATGGGACAAGAGCCTTTCAGGAGTTGTGGAGGCTGCTGGCAGCTGCACAGGAGTGGCTGAGGGAGCTCTTTCAGCTTCTGTCCTCACGCTGGCCCAGCTCCCACTGTCCCCAGTCCCTCTGTCCCCACCTGCACCCTGACCCACCCAGCCCCTCTCACTGCTTCACTGGCCCTCACCACCTCTTTTTCCTCCTCAGTCCATTTCTATTCCCTTTCAACAGTATTTTCCCTCCTTTTTCTCAGTCAAAGACAACTTTGTAATCTTGAAAATAATAAGGAAAAGAAAGAGAAAAACAAGAGGGGCAGATTCCAGCTTCCAGATTCCACTTGGGGTGGTGTGGGTGTGGGGTGGTGTTTCTGGAGGCTGCTGCTGTGAGCTGGGCACAGGGAAGGGATGGGGTTTTGGGGTGCTGCAGCATTTCCCAAAGCCTTGGCCCCAGCCAGGCTGGTTCTGCCCCTGGGGACAGCCAGGCTAGGAGGGAATCCAGTAGGGTTTATCCTGTTCCCAGTGGGATCTCCACAGCATCCCAAAAGCAAAGCTTGGCTTTTCCAAGCAGCAAAATACCCACCTTGGTTGGTTCAGGATCTTCCTTCTCTTCCTTCCTCCTCAATGTGTTTTCTTCCACAAGGGATTGATGATCCCAGCTCTGGGGCCAGTGAGTGCCCATCCTTGCTCTTTTTTCCTTGCAGCTCCTTTCTGCCCTCAGACAAGTCCAGAGTGCTGCCTGACAGGACCCAGAGATGACCAAGGAAGAAGATCTACCAGACTGGAACTCATCCAAGGAGTTTTATGAAAAATATGAGCCGAAGGAGGTTTTGGGCAGGTAAAGCTTTATTTTTGGCAAGCGGCTTGTTTTGGTTTCACGTCCTCCAGTGCCAGATAGGAGCAGTGTTCCCTGGGAATCTGATACAAACAGGGCCCACAGCAGCATGGGGCTAAAAATAGCATGGAACAGCACTTTCCATCAGCTCAAAACCTTCTGTCCCACCGAGACAGGGTGACAGAGCGAGACCCGCTGGTGCATGAAAATCCCAGCCAGCCCAGGTGCCGGTGGCTGGGCGGGCTGGGATGGAACCCCCCTTTCCTCCCTGTTGTCCCTGGCAGGGGGGTGAGCAGCGTGGTCCGGCGGTGCATCCACAAAACCACGAGGCAGGAGTACGCCGTGAAGATCATCGACATCACGGCGGGGAACATCTCCCCCAAGGAGGTGCAGGAGCTGCGGGAGGCCACCACGAAGGAGATCGACATCCTCCGCAAGGTCTCGGGCCACCCCAACGTCAGTAAGTCAGGCCTTGAGCATCCAGACAAGGGGAATTTCTGCCCTGTTTGTTCCTCAGGGTGTTCCCAGGAAGGGGTTTTGGGGTGGAATCCCTGGATGATGCCAGGCACCCGCTCAGAGCATTGTTTGCTCTCCCTCCACACACACACACCCCAGCAGTGCCCCCCACGTCGTCTCCCAACCACAACACTTGTGAAGATCAGCTCCTCATTAACTCAATTAGCAGTTTAATGAGATTTTTAGTCCACTGATGGACAGGAATACTGTGCTCACAGCCCCTGTGCTTTATTACAGTCCAGCTGAAGGACAGCTATGAATCCAGCACCTTCTTCTTCTTGGTGTTTGACCTGTAAGTACCAGCTGGCTCAGCACCCTGGGCCCACTCCCTCTCTGTGGATTGGTCCCAGCTTTTTATGGCCCAAAAATGGCAAAGTGGAGGGACAAGCAGCCCTTAAGGTAGAATCAAGCCCTAATTACTGCAAGCTCATTGCAGCTCTGCTGCCAGCACTGTTTCCCCTCTGTCAGCTGCTCAGCGCTGCTCGGGTTTCCCTGTAACCTTTGGTGGGAGCTGTCATGCATCCCTGAGGGTTATTTATATGCTCAGTGGGACCAGGACGTCTGCAAAGCCACAATTCCCAATGCCAGGACAGTGCAGTGGATGTCAGAGGAGTGGGATGCACTGGGTGAGCCCTATCCCTGCCCCATCTTTGATGGTTGGACTTGGTGATCTTAAAGATCTTTTCCAACCTTAACAATTCCGTGTTTCTATCCAAAACCCGCCCTCTCCAGGCACAGCTTCTTCTCCTCCAGCCTGATATTTTACTGAAATATATAAATGCATTTTTACCCCTTTTAATGGAAGTTATTTTGGGCTGTTAAGGGGCACAGACCCCTGATTGATCCTCCCCAGGGACTCAGGGCTGGTTTGCTGTTGCAGCTCAGCCTCTGCCTGACTCTGTTTCCCCTCCCTCGTGCAGGATGAAGAGAGGGGAGCTCTTTGACTACCTCACTGAGAAAGTCACCTTGAGCGAGAAAGAAACCAGGTAAGGCCTGGTGCAGAGGGGTGAAAATCACCCTGCAAGAGCAGAGCGTGGGTTTGAGGGGAGACCTTGCAGCCAGCACAGCACCCTGGGCTGTGTCCCTGTGCACTGCCCCTGTCCCCATCCCTGGGATGATGGTGCCAGTGGGTCTTTGGGGTAGGGAATGAGCTGTCCCCATCCCCAGGAAGATCATGCGAGCGCTGCTGGAAGTGATCCAGTACCTGCACTCCATCAACATCGTCCACCGGGACCTGAAGCCGGAGAACATCCTGCTGGATGATGACATGAACATCAAGCTGACAGATTTTGGCTTCTCCTGCCAGCTGAACGAGAATGAGAAGCTCAAAGGTAGGTACCTGGCCAGGTAGGGGGATGCTGGGCTGGTGAGTTTTTCCAGCCCCACTCTCACCTGGGGGTACCAATTGGTGCTGTTGGCTGCTTTTGCTGTCCTCACACACAAGTTCTGCCTGCACACAGCCTCCACACCTCTCTCCTTGCCATGAAAAAGTTGCTGCTCTTTAGGAAAACCATCCTAATCCATTCCACTTCTTTTTTTCTCCAGTTGATTCCCATTACCTCATCCACTTGCTGCCCCATTGTTTCCCCCAACTGCTACATGCAAAGAGCCACATATCCAACAACAGGCATCCCCTCCCACAAGCATCCATATAATTTTCTTTGCTCACTTTTTAGCCACAGTAATTCACCAAAAAAGTCATCAGTGAGATGCACACAGGTTGCAATTCCTCCCTGTGAGCACCATCCCTGCAAAGATGCCACCATGGGCTGCCTGGGGGCAGGTGGGAATGGCACCTGGGTTGATGCTCTGCCCTGTGTCCCTGTCCCCACAGAGATCTGTGGCACTCCTGGCTACCTGGCCCCCGAGATCCTGCAGTGCTCCATGGATGATGAGCACCAAGGCTACGGGAAGGAGGTGGATATGTGAGTGAGAAGCTGTTCCCTGGACACACACGTGTGTTTGAGGCACAGCCAGCATTGTCCCAATGGGGACCTGTTTGAGTGTTTGGAAAGAATGAAATGGTGCACCAAAAGCCAATATTGGTGGCTGTGAGGGGCTGTCTGGGTCACCAGGGGGCTCTGGCACAGAGCAGGGAGAGAAGCAGCCTGGGGACAAGTCCATCTCCCCACTTTGCCCCCTTTCTGTTCATAAAAGTCAGCGTAGGCTGAGCTCCAGGACATGGGGGTTTTAAACTCACCTTGTGCAGCCCCTGAGAGAGCAGCCATCTCAGGGCAGCCCACCAGAGCTCTGCAGGGACTTTGCCACCACCTCTGGTGGCTTCAGGCTGCAGCACTCAGAGTTGTGACACACACCAGGGCATTTCATTCCCTTTCCAGTTGGAGCCCGGACACCTGGCACTGCACTGCCTGAGCTGTGCCCGAGGGCATCCAGCCTGGCTGGCATCACCAAGCCCCACTCCCTTCCTAAAAAACTCTGCAAAACTCTTCCATCTCAAGGCATCCTCCTGCAGCATCCAGGGAGCAGCTCCCCATCAGCTCAGCTCAAACCCCCCTCCAGCAGCGAGCTCACCCCTCTCCCCAGGCACACGCAGGGCAGTTCCCCGCTGGTTTTCCAGGGAGGCAGAGGCAGGTGTGGCCACCCCCGGGGTGCAGACCCAGCTGGGTGCCCCGGGGGTGGCACAGGGGTGCTGGAGGCTCCGTGTGGGCTGCCCACAGGTGGAGCACCGGGGTGATCATGTACACCCTGCTGGCCGGCTCGCCGCCCTTCTGGCACCGCAAGCAGATGCTGATGCTGCGCATGATCATGAACGGCGATTACCAGTTCAGCTCCCCGGAGTGGGACGACCGCTCCGACACCGTCAAGGACCTGGTAGGTGCTTGGGCTGGGAAAACTCGGAGAGGAGGGGGCGTTGCAGAGCCCTGGGATACCCCAGACTGAGCGGGTGCCCTGTGCAGATCTCGCGGTTCCTGGTGGTGGACCCGCGGCAGCGGTACACGGCGGGCGAGGCGCTGGCACACCCCTTCTTCCAGCAGTACGACGCAGAGGAGGTCCGGCACTTCAGCCCCTTCCGCAGATTCAAGGTGGGGATGAGGCTGGGAGCTGCAGGAGCCAGCCGTGGGATGGGTTTTCCAGCTGAGCTGGGAGAAACGGGGGGTTGGCTAAGGCTGATGGGGCTGGGTTCTGGGAGGATGTGATAGCCTGGGTGCAGACCAGGCACTCCCTCACATGAAGGAGTTAAGGGAGAAGGGAGAAACTGCCTCTCACCTCCAAAAAAAAACCATTGAAAGAGCTGGAGAGTCCAGAGAAGAGAAGGCTCCAGGCAAACCTTAGAGCCCCTTCCACTGCCTAAAGAGGCTCCAAGAGAGCTGGAGAGGGACTTTGGACAAAGGATGGAGTGACAGGGCAAGGGGGAGTGGCTTCCCACTGCCAGAGGGCAGGGTCAGATAGGATAGTGGGAAGAAATTCTTGGCTGAGGGTGCTGATGCCCTGGCAGAGGTTTCCCAGAGAAGCTGACTGCCCCATCCCTGGAAGTGTCCAAGGCCAGGTCAGACAGGGCTTGGAGCAACCTGGGATAGGGCAGGCAGTAAAATGGGCTTCAAGTTCCCTTTTAACTCAAACCATGCTGTGATCCTCTGATTCCCTGGCTTGAACCCCTACCCTTTGCCAGCCCCACAGGAACTAAACTGTGCCAGGCACTGAGCTCCCTCCCGACTCCCCCACATGGGGTGATGCACTGGGACCACCCCATTGTGGGAGAATTCCCCTGACTGCCAGGCTGTTGTGGGATTTCCCCTGACTGCCAGGCTGTTCCTGTGCCACAGGTGATCTGCCTGACCGTCCTGGCCTCGGTGAGGATTTACTACCAGTACCGGCTGGTGAAGTCGGTGACCAGGGAGCTGGTGGTCAGGGACCCCTACGCCCTCAAGCCCGTCCGCAAGCTCATCGACGCCTGTGCCTTCCGCACCTACCGCCACTGGGTGAAGAAGGGGGAGGCCCAGAACAGAGCTGCCCTCTTTGAGAACACCTGCAAGGCCATCCTGCTCACCCTGGCAGCCGAGGAGGGGCTGTTCTGATCACTGCCCCAGCCCCTGGTTTGGCTCACAGTCGGCAAGTAAAATCTTGGAAAACAAAACTCTGATTTCTGGGGGTTTTAAATTTTCTTTCACTGGGCTCAGGACTGGTGCACAAATACAAACCCAGCAAATAATTTGCTCCTGGGGTGTGTCCCACTGGAGGAATGGGTATGGAGAAGCCACCTTTTAACAGAGCCAGAAACAGCTGCAGCTCCCCATGGGGAAGGCTCAGCCCTCAGGCACCTGCAGTGCCTGTTCTGGGACAGTTAGAGGTGGATGAGGGATCCCTGAGCAGTGTTCTTGCCCACCCTTGTGGTCAAGGCTCCTGGTCCTGTCAGGTTTGGTGCACAGCTCGTGCACAGTTTGTGCTGGTTATAACCCCTGGGAGAGGTGGGGCACTGGTTTGTCACACACATCATTTTGTCAGTGCTCAAATGCCTTGTTTTACTTCTGGGAAGGCTCAGCACTGCTCCAAAGCTGGGGCTTCCCAAGAGAATGGGGACTGATTATGACTCCCCTTTCCAGGGATGTGCCTCCATCACTTCCCCCCTGGCAGCCCCACACAGATGGTCACAGGGGGCTGTGGGTGTCCCCTCGCTGTGGCTGGAGGTCAGAGCAGCTCTGGCCCGGTCCCACACATGCATCCCTCTGCTATAATGGACAACAACAGGAGAGCTGGACTATCTCCCACACCAAAAGGACACTAAAGACAAACTCCCCTTCCTGCCATCCCAGTCACTGCTTCCACCCAGATACCCCAGCACTGAAAAGGTTGAAATTATTTTTAATTTTAAAAACAACTGGGGTTTAATGGAAGTGACAGCTGGGGGTTACTGTTCATCTCCACAGGAGAAAACGCCTCAGGTGTTCCCAGTGAGCCCTCAGAGCTCGGGTTTGCTCTGGATTTTCCAGGCTGGGACGGGCGGGACGTCGGCAGCGCAGCGGAAGCTGAGGTTGTCAGAGGCAGAGTCTGGTGTGTTCCCCATCCTCACAGGGAAAAAGAGACCCCAAATTAGGGATCCTTCCCAGTTAACACATATCCCTAATATGTTACAACACTCACAACCCTCATGTGTTGCTTACAACCCTAATGTAACCTGCTACAACAGCCTAGAAACATCTTCCACTTCCCCTGAATAACTTAAGAGAAAAGCATTTAATTATTAATACCTGCTGGAAAACACATGATTTGAGAAGCATTTAGGAATGGATTTATAGCACGGGTGGTTTTAGCCATATCTGCAGTGTGCTCTGCCAACTGCTTCTCAAAAACATTGTGTAGGAACAAACAAACATCTTTTAAAATAAAACCAACCCAGAGAAAACCCTTGTGCAGCAGCAGCTGGGCTTTAGCCAGACCTACCTGGTGGTGACACGAGCTCTGTGGTTTGCAGAGCCATCTGCAGTGTCAATCCACGAGGCCCCTCTCAGCACCTGCATGTTCTGGGCCCTGGATGCCCTTCCTGGAGCTGGGAATTCTGATGCTGTCCATTCCCAGGTGTTTCCCAGCAGGTCATAGAGCCCTGAGATGGTTTTGTGTCAGAATTAGGAGAGAGGTGTACAAGAGTTGTAAATTTGGTGTAGGGGAGGGGGCACAACATTCAAAGCATCGTTCAAGAGTGTGGTTTAATGGTGAGGCTGAAGAAATTCCTCACTGTATTTCAAACTTCAATGTGTCATCATTTCCCACGTGCAGGAGGACATGGCAGCCAAACAATATCCTTGCAATTTTTGTTACATCCCACTGAGCTGCAAAACAACCCAGTTTTAACTAAAAAGAGCTGGTTTGGTACCTGAAGTGCAGCAGGTGCACCTCAGCCAACTCCAGCACCAACCATCGATGCTTTTCCTGGGCTCGCTCACTCTACTCCAGATCCCACACATCTGAAACTCTGCCCAGCTCCAGAATTTGATAATTAACATTAATTTAGGAAGCAGATGCCATCCCCAAAGCAGGGTGAGGGTGCTCTGTACCATAGCTGTTCTGGGCAGGGAAGGCTGTCACCGGGGAGACGCCGTGGTAGCCGTCCTCAGCCGTGTCCCCCCGAGGGAAGTCACCCTGGGGGAACAGAGATCACTCCCAGCAAAGGACCACCCCAGAAACAACCCCAAATCCTGCTCCTCACAGGGCTGTGCCACCCTTCCATAACTCTCTGGTGTCAATTTGTGCTGGTCAAGAGAGATCAACCACCTGAAGCTGTCCCAAGTTCGCTCTTCAAACAAACTGATGCATGAATTTTTAGAAGCAGTAAAATCCGTGTTTCCCAGGGAAGATGAGCTGAGCCTGCTCCCTCTGAGGGTATTTTCACAACCCCCCAGGAGCTCAGTGTTTCCCAGAACACCCCCCCTCAGTGGCTGAGTGAAACCCCACCCCGAGGGGAGGCCAGCATGGATGGGATGATTTTTAGGATCTTACCTGCCACAGGTTTGTACGGTTTGGCTGGAACTTGTTTCCCCAGGGATACATCCTTTCTGCCAGGGAAGAAAAGACACTTGTTAGCCCTGGGTCACTCCAGCCAGGCTTTCAGGATTGTCCTTTTCTGCTCAACTTGAGCTACTAAAGTTTTATTAATTTATTTTATTAATTATTAATATTATCACACTCTCAGGCCAAAAGAGTAAGTTCAAACCCCCCCTGATTAACACCTGAAAACATCCCTGGAGGGAGGTTTGGATCTGGTGGAACTAACACCACTCCATGCCTGGTTTGGGGAAAGCTCAGAGCTTGTGCTACGTACGCTCCAGTCCTCCCCTGGCAGCAAATTCCCACTCCTCCTCCGACGGGAGCCGCTTCCCTTTCCAGGCACAGAAGGCCTGAGCATCGTTCCAGCTCACGTGCAGCACTGGGTAATCCAGCCTGTCCTTTATGCTGGAGCCAGGGCCTGAGGGCTGGCAGGGATTTAAGCAGATTTGAATTAATTTGATACAATTCTCATTACAAAGGGAATAAGGGGTGGAAGAGATGAAAGGATGGAAAATGTTTTTTCACCTATTTTTGGTCAATAAGGTTCAGCACACACAACACACAAGCTCCCAGCATGGGGAGGAGTCACCACACCAGGATTTTATTACACCAGGATTTTACTCACCTGTCTCCAAAAAGCTTTCTCGATGGGCAGCCACCACGGGGCTGACTGGGGAAAGAAATGACACCAGATTAAAGGTGAACTGGTGACAGCTGGACTGGTGTCACCATCCCACAGCAGGGTGTGTTAGTCTGGGAAATGCTGCAGTTTGAGCTGGTTATCACAGACATTTGGATGCTGCTCTCCCACAAAGCAGAGGCATCTGCTTTTAAAAGTGAAAATAGATCAAGAGGCTCATGCTGTTCAGTTTTTCTATTTTAAAGTTGGATTATTCAAGTACTTTAAAATGTGTTTTACTTCCTCCCAGCTCCCTGGAGTCCAGACTGACAGCTCACAGAGCATGGAAACAGAGGAGCACATGAATCAACCCCAGCTCAATCCTGCTGAGGTTCAAAAGCAAAACAACCCCAGACTAAAGAAAAACCTCTGAGAACAGCAGGCTCTGCAGAGGCAGCTATTCCTCAGTGGAAAAGCAACACTAAACTCATCATAGGATTCAGACTTACCTCCAGTTTTTGGGTGACTTTTTTTTTCAGCTCATCAGATACGAAATCCTCAAAGACAAAGCTCCAGCCAAATGCTTCTGCTTCTGTTTTGTATTTCTTTTCTCTCACAAACTCCCTGGCATAAATACAACACGCTCTGGGTAAGAGTTCTTCAAGCTCTGCCTCACAAATCTGCTCATGCAACAAGTTCAGAGCAAGGCAAAAGGTACAAACCTTACAGACCTCCCAGCTCCAGATGGTTTGATTTAGATTTAACAGATAAAACAGTCCAGTGTGCAACTTAGCACAGATTTGATACTTTTTATGTTGCCTGTGCAGGTAAACTCAGCTTGCACTCAGGTTTCCGTAATTGCAGAGAGAAAAAATCCCTTAAAAGCCAATAAAACCTGTGGCTGCTGTTAGTGGAAGAGGAGAAGAAGAGAGGGAAAGAATAGGGAGACGAAGGGGAAAAGAGGAGCAGAAGAAAAAGAGAGGAAGAAGAGGAGAAGAAGAGGAGGAGAAAAAAAGGAGAAGGAGGAAGAGGAAAAGGAGATGAAAAAGAGGAGAAGAAAAAAAGAGGAAAGAAAGAGGGGGAAAATGACAGAAAAGTATATTTGCAAGCTACACTGCCAAGATGGTTCACCTTGCACCTGTGAGAGTGACTGACTATTGACAGATGCTTTTTTTTCCAATGAGCACCCAAGCTTTGGCTTTCAGACCCCAGGAACCAGCCCCAGAACAGCTGGCACCACACCTGTCCCTGCCCCCTCCCCACAGGCACCTGAGGCACGGCGGGCTCACCTGAAGTCCCTGTTTGTCACCGGGTGCTTGTCGAGCGCAAACGGCTTCACTGTCACCTCCCTGGCGGGCTCCTCCTCACCCCTCCTCTGCAGGGAGCTGGATCCCATCTGGAAGGTGCCTCCGGGCAGCTGCACCATGCTCCCATCCTCTCCGAGCGCTGAAAAGGGAGAAAATCAGAACAAGTTTCATTTTTAAACGTGCGCGAGGCGCAGCTACTGACGGGATGTCCCTGCGTGTGCTGGAAGGGGAGACAGCGATTGGTGTCCGTACAGCCCAAAGCATTTAAAGTCCCATTTGGGGAAGGGAGCGATCCCCGGGGGGGATCAGCAGGAGGCTCCGTGGAGGGGGATGCCGGGGGGTTTGGGGGCTCTCACCGCGCGGAGCCCCCAGCACCCCGCAGCACAGCAGGACCAGCCCCGCCGCCGTCCCCATCCCGGAGCCGCGGAGCCACCGCGGGCCCGACCCGGAAGCGCTTCCGGGGCATCCGTTCAGCAGGGAAAGGGCATTTCTGTCACTGCCCGGCGGCACACCGGGCTAGCACGGCCAGGCACCGGGCCACCCGCAACCCTTCCCACAAGGGAGGCTTTTCTGGGTGTTTGAGCGGGTTTTTTAGGGGTTCGTTTATGGTGATTCAGCACCGCGTGTGACAGAAGAAGGAGGATCCTCTTTACACAAAGCACTGCTGGTTTTAGGGAAAATCATTCCAGAGGCAGGGGCTTGTTCCCCTGCCACAAACCCACTGAAAGCTCTGCCTAGAGCTGCTCTGGCACTCGTTATCCATAAATACTTTAATGTAGAAGCACCACTATTAAAAAACCACCCCTAAAGACAGGTCCTTCAGCCCCCCTCAAGCCATTCTGCAGTCAACTCAGTTTTATTTATAAGCAAGTACAAAACTATTAAGTGATTGCCTTAATCCAGCTTTTTTTAAATTTACTGAACAGATTCCAGGCCTGATCCCACCCTGTTCCCAGAGCAGACTCTTGAGTGGTAATTTCACAAAATTCCCAAGAGTAGGACTCAGGAATGCAGCCCCCCACTGCAGAATGTTCTGGAGGGGGTGAAGGTTAAAGAACAGACACCCAAAGCACAGAACAGAACAGTTTATTGGGTAAAAATGGAAAGCAACTGCAGCCACACAGTTCAGTGAAATCAAAAATAAATAACTCCTTTTTAGAGCCAAATCTTTGATTAAGTTGCTGAGATTTTGAGTGGCCGTGTTACCAAAGGGGCTGCCCCTCATGGCAGAGTGACTTCTGGTGCTGGGACATCCACCACAGCCAAGGACAGGGCCCTGGGGGGGAATCCTTGGAGAAATTCCACAGGGAGCAGCTCCAGCTCAGCCCTTCAGGGAGGACATCCCAGCTCTCATGATTTCATCGACCAGAAGAATGTTGCTGGCAATCACCGTGCTGGAAACAGGTAAGCATGAAAGAAATATTGTTACAATAATTGCCCAACTCAGCTTCATTTTTGTGTTTCAAGCCATCTTCCTGCACATGGGATCCCCAGTTTTACATCACTTAAACACACAGGGTAATGTTAGAAGTGAAATACTGCCAGCCTTACCATGAATGAAGCAGCTGCTTTTTGACATTGTAATTATCCCAGATTCCAGCTGCTGCAGCCACCATTGGCTCCCCTGCAAGAGAAGTGAACAGCCTTTAAAAAACAGTTCACACAGAGACTTTCTGCTGGCTGACATCTGGTGTCACTCACAGTATCCAACAGTGTTACCATGTGCTTTATCCTCTAAAAACCTCAAATCAGAACACACTGAACTACAGCAGCCTGATTGCCAAGGCTTCTGTGCAGCTTTTTATCAATAAACTTTCTGCACTCAGAGCACTTTGTGCTTCAGAGCTGAGCCAGGTTCTTACTGGAGCATCATCCTGTGGCTGAGGGAGTCCTTACCAGTGCTGAGATCAACCCCAGTGAGCTGCCCCGACTCCATGTGCTCTGCCTGCACCTTCACCAGCGTCTCCTGGGGATCATATCCCGAGTTCTGAGCGAGCACCTGGCACAGAACAGAGGGACTGGCTTCATTTTACTGATTACAGAGCCCTCCAGCAGAGAAAGCAGTGAGTCTGTGCATGCTTTAAAGCCACTTTATCACCCAGGAACTCCTTTTACCTTAGGAATGATGAGGAGAGCATCAGCAAAAGCCTGAACTCCGAGCTGGGCTCTTCCTTTCACGCTGGGTTTGTGTTTCACAAGGGCATTGGCTACTGCCACCTCCAGTGCCCCTGCTCCTGGCACCACACATCCTGCAAGGGAAAAGCACCTGTTTCAGTTTAAACAGCTCATTTTTAGTGCAGTTTGATCTCTTCCCTCCATATCCTGCACCTGAACAGTGAGTACTTACATAGGTATCAACCACAGAACTATAAAATCACCTTACACTCAGGCTCACGTGAGCTCACTCTGCTCAGGCTTGGACTGGAGCAGGAACCAAGGGAGCTGATACATAATTCCCTAATTTTGGGATGAGTTTCTACAGGTCCTTATCACGATTAACAGGGAGGGGACTCACCATCCTCAATGGCATTTTTCACAGCCCGCAGCCCATCCCGCACTGCATCCTTGATCTGGGTGAGCGTGTGCTTGTTGGGGCCCCTGATGAGCAGCGTCACGGAGCGGGGGTTCTCACACTTCTCAATGAAGGTGTACTTCTCCTCTCCCTGTGGAAAACAGGGCCAGGTTTGCCTGTCAGCCACTTGCTTCAGCAATGTGTACACAAATTAATAAACTGGATGCTTTCAGGCTCAGTTCTGCACTGACAGCACTTCAAGAAATGATGAGAAGCAGCAGAATTTTGTTTTCTCAGTCTATGACAGGAGCAAACACCCAGGCAGATGTTCACATCCAACTAGATTTTAAGTATTTTATTTCAGTACTCCAGCTTTACTCTTCAAACACTTGGTCACTCACCAGGGTGTACTCATAGACAAGCCCTGCATGTCCCAGGCAGTCAGGAGTGAGATCCTCCACAGAATTCATGGCAGTGCCACCACAGGCCAGGGTCAGTCTGACAGAGAACAGGCACAGCTCAGCTTTATGGTCAATAAAACCCAAAGTCACTGACAGTAAGAGCAGTATTTCAGTGTGCAGATCCTAGGCTTGGAACAGTTTGGTTTTGTTTATGGAAGAGCTCTCTAAAAAACTACCTTGTAGAATTAAGGCTCCTCTGTAGGTGTCTGCACTTAAAGCACCCTGAGAGCTCAAACTGCCCTTTCTGCAGTTTGTCCAAACTGCCCTGAGTGACACCAGAAGAGCTGCACAGACTGAAGTGGAATTTTTAGACAAGTCTTTAAAGATGGACTTAAGCCAGACTTGACTCACTGTCTCACTTTGGAAGAGCAGGTTATTGTATTCTCTCCTCTCCCCAAAACTGACCTTTCCATGTTCCTCCTTTTAGCTCTCCTCAAAGCAACTATTCCTTCTTTGGCAAGGGCATCCAAGGAAAACGGGTCAATTCCCTGGAAACAGAAAGTGACCATCAGCATAAGAACAAAGCCAAAAACACCTCCTCTCACTCTGACACTAAGAAGTTCTTCCTCAAGGCTCAAAGAAGACCTCAAGTAGGAACTGTACATTATATTCAGAAGTATCAGCCTAATTTAGCTAATGCTGGCTCAGTAACTGTACCAGGTGAGTCACACAAGGAAGCCAGCATTTCAAATAATTTTTAGTTTTTCTCTTCATCTCACCTTCTGGTTGATCACAACAAATCCTTTGTCTGAGTCGCCACAGACTTTTCTTTTCAACTCTATGATTTTGTTGACTCTGTCTTCAATGAACTTTCTTTCTGCTTTTACCAACTTCTCCCTCTCCTCAGCACTTTTGTAGAAGAATCCAGAGCTCACCTCTCTGAAGGGGAAAAAAAAAAAACACAAAAAAGCAGTGAGAAAACTTCCTCTCTGCTGTAGAAACAAACTTGAGCTTAAGGAATGAGCCTTTCAGTAACATTCTAAAGAAATCAACCCAAACCAAACCAGTCCCTCCAACCCACACTGCTGTTCCTGCTCCCTGGTTCAGAGCTTTCCCACTTCAAAAAATAAGACAGACACTTGAAGCTGAGAGAACTCTGACGAGCATTAATGAGTTTGCTCTAGAATATCAAATTGTGCCCAAGAAAGGAAGGACTTTCAACCTTTCTGTGATCACACAACAAAGTAAAAACCACTGTGAAGTTCTGCCTCTCACAGAGATTTTTTCACCCATCACCTTTCCCAAAAGGGCTGCAGAAGGGGCATCACCTTTTACCTTCACAGTCTTGGTTGGTATTTAAGCACACTTTAAATAAAAAGTCCTTAGGACAGGAGCATTTGCTGTGTACTCACGTTTTCTCATACTCCAGAGAGACATTGCAGGTAAGAATAAAAGCATCTTCCACTCTTTTCTTCATGTCAGGGTGGCGAGCTCCATGATCCAGAACCAGCCCCCTGATCAGCCTGCAGGAATAAAAACCATTCTGGGTGTCAATGGACACAAACACAGGACTTCATGGAGTGCAGAGAATGGAACTGCTCCAGCCCAAACTGCCTGGGCACTCGTGTTGGCAGTGAACAAGGATGATGTATTCCCCTTCCAAGGGCATGCCAATTCCCATAAGAAAGCACACCAGGCACAGTGGAAAAAAGGGAATTTGCTCTGGCATGGTGTCTGACTGCATCAGCTACTGAGGAAAGCTAGTGCAGAATTCATCCATGCACTATGGAATATCCAATCCATATCCAGCCCAGTTTCCATTTATCAAATGCTGCTTTGTATTTAACTGATGCCAACCTAAAGCATCATCGAGCCACATACACTAGGAAAAAAGAATATTTATCCAACATTGTTAAGCCAGTGTTGCTCTTTGCTGTCGATAATTTCATCAAGGAATCGAGTTCAGTGACTGAGAAACTTCTGCCAAGATATTTATGGCTGAAATCTGTATTTTAACTCTCCCAGTGGTAGCTTTAGGACACCCTAAAGAGAAACCAAAACCCCTAGGCTCCTCAAAGCTCAGGGCCCCATTAAACTGAAGCTCAAGGATCCCCCTGACTTACGTTGTGTCCGTTTCTGATTTGTGCTTCATCTCCATGATTTCCACCATGTACAGGTCAATGGGCTCGCCTGGTTTTCTGACTGTCAGGACAGAATCCACCACAGCCTGCAACACAGGGGAGGGGAACATCCCAAAACAACCTTCAGTCTTCCAAAGTGCAAGTTCACATCTTTCACACTTCAAATTACAATCCCAGCACTTTCAAAGCTGGATCTCTTGACACAAAGAGGCAGAGGTGACAGGGACACTCACCTCTGTCAGAATGTCAGCAAGCTCAGCGTGGACTTTAGTCCTGAGGGATGTCCTGGCAACATCGATGAGGGTCTCCCTGTCCATCTCCTTGGACACTTTGACCTGCTCCAAAACCTCAAGGGCTTTTTCCTTGGCAATCTCAAATCCTTCTGCTACTATTCTAGGGTGCAAACCCTAAAGCAAGAGAAGAGAAATCATTGGACAATGGAAGACAAAACGGTTGTTTTTCCATGGTGGTTTCAACATTCCATGGAATGGCACAACACAGGGAATATGCTACACAAGCCATGTGTTCTGTCCTTCTGAATACATATAAAAGGAATGCAAATCCTTCCAATGCAGAGGAAAAGTACAGATTAATTTAGCACAGAACTGAAACCAAGGGAACTACAAAGCACACTTGGGTGTTCGCTGTGCAATATCCGGGTTTACCTGCCCTCAGGGAGGGGCTCCTTTTAAACACTGAACTGTTTTAACTCACACAAAACAAAGTAACAGCAGGTATCACACAAAACTGTAAAAGCTACAGTATCCAAAATAAGTGGGTTTGATTTTGAACAGGTTTGAAGTCCTCTGCTCCAGCTTTTCCCCCTTTTTACAACTTCCCATTTTAAGCAGAACAATGTATTTATGTTCCACTCCTGTTAAACATTTAACAAAAAAAACTCAAACACTGAGGGCTCCCAGTGAAGGTTTTAACTTGCCCACCTACAAATGAGGTAGCATACACACCTCAGAAATATAAAGATCTGCCTGCTTTAGGAGCTCTCCAATGATGAGGACATTCGAGGTGGTGCCATCTCCGGTGATGTCATCTTGTGCTGTTGCTACTTTTGCTATCAAGGAGGCCGTGGGGTGTTGGATTTGCTAGACAAAAACAAGAAGCTAAGCAGTTAAGTTTCACTGCAGCGGTAGAGCAAACAAAAATCTGAGATCAGCTAAGAAAGCACTGAAGGTGATGTTCTAACGGTATACCCTAACTGGTTTGCTACTCCTTTGGCTGGTTATTTTACTCACTCTTATGGTGCCGTTTATGTTTTCAACGTTATTTTCTTTACAGTATTGCCTTAACCTCCACTTACTTCTTTACCCTCCTCCCAAGGGGCATTTTGTTTCAATGGAAAGGGTGGGTGGGGCAGCGGGGGACGCGATTCCCCCTCACCCAAAGGCGCTCGTCCCTTCCAAAATCCCCCTGCGAGAACCAGCCCCAGCTCACCATTTCCTGCAGCAGCACGTTGCCATCTTTGGTTAGCTTGATGTCTCCGGACCCCGACACGAGCCTGCGGGCGGCGCGGGGCGGGTGAGCACACGTGTGAGGCCGCGGGCCCGCCCCGCTCCTTCCCCATCCATTCATCCCTCCATCCCCGGCCCCAAAACACGTGCGGGGCCGCGGGCCCGCGCCGCTCCCTCCCTATCCCTCAGCCACGCACCGCTCCCGCCTCCGCCTTTGCTCCCCTCCGCACATCCCGGCCCTCCGCCGCTTCCCTCACGCCTCCCCTCAGGCCGCGCTCCCCCCCAACCCCACCCGCAGCGAGAGGCGCGGGGGCTCCCTCACATCTTCATGGTGCCCTTGGGCCCCAGGTTGGTCCTCAGCACGTCCTGCAGCCCGCGGGCCGCGCTGATGTTGACGGCCAGCGCGGCCTGGGCACGGGCCACCTCGGCCTTGGGGTTGAGCGCCTTCACCGCCATGACTGCGCTCCGCTCTGGGCCGCGCCGGACGGGGCGCCGCGGCCCCGCCTCCCGCCCGCCCCTTCTAGAACACTCCGGGCTCGCCCACTGGCCCCCGGCGCGGCACCGCGTTTCTATTGGCTATAGCGCATTGTCGCTCATCCCAAGCGCTCCCGCTGCTGAGGCGCCCCACCTTCTCATTGGTTCGTTGGCGCACCAGCCGCGCTTCCATTGGCTGCAGCGCCTGTCGCTCCGTCCAGTCCCGCCCCCGCCCCGCCGCTGAGGCGCGGGCGCGGCGCCTCCCTCAGACCGTGCCGTGAGGGGACTGCGGGGCGGGCGTTGCTGAATGGGTGGGGATGGTCGGTGCTTAATCCGCCCTCTCATGTCGGGGACACCCCCAGCAACTCCGCAGAACCATGAAAATAAATAATTAAACCCGGTGATTTCACATTAGACCGATAGAATTAATAGTTAAGTGAACTAGATTAATAATCAATGGTTCTTGATTAAATTCGAGATTGAGGTTAATCACAACTCATCTTCTTATAACACACAAGCTTATGTTTGGGGCACTGGGGCCTGCGTAGCCCCCAGTGCACACCCTGGACTTCTGGACTGAATCCCTCCCAGGGGTTCTAAGGATGGGGATGTTCCCTCCCAAGGCCACATGGAGGTTTCCGTGTAGGATAAAACCAGAAATATTGTTGTCAAGACAACTTTGGTGGGTGCTCAAACGTTTTCCCTACGTGGCCTGTCAGGGCTTACTCGTGGAGACACTGAAATATTTGTGTCTTTGGACTCTGAAACAGAGCGATGAGTGAGTTTCCCTGGAGAGGAGCTTGAGAAGAAGCTCCTGCCACGGTCCCTCACATCCCTGAGGGCACTGATTGCACCAGGCTTGAATCCCAAATTGCTCCATCTGGGCTTGTACCCTCAAACACCCACTGGAGCACATGGCAACACCAGTTGTGACACAACCTCTTCTTATTTCAAGCATTGCATGAAGCAGGTGCCCAGCCCCAGAATAATCCCCAGGCAGTTCCCAGTGTTCTGCAGCCTAGCTGCTCCAGAGGCTGCTGACCACAGGGACAACTGGCCCTGAAGCCAGGATTTTGTCAGTATTTGGTGCAGGGGAGGCAGACACTTCCCCAGCACTCGCCCACCAGGCATGAAGACGCCCAGAGAAGCTGGAAGTGTCCAAGGCCAGGTTGGACAGGGCTTGGAGCAACCTGGGATAGTGGAAAGTGTTCCTGCCCGTGGCAGGGGGCTGAAACAAGATGCTCGTTAAGTTCCCTTCCAAACAAACCTGTGAATTCTATGAAATCTCTCACTCTCTATCCCACTTTTTGCAGCAGGGAGCTCTGGATGCAGCCCTGGATTGCTTCAGCAATGCAATGAGCTGGACATATTTCCACACCATGTCCAGGAGTGAAGTCTGAGCCTGCTGTTGGGCCCAGTTTTGCTGCACAGGAGTTTTGGGGGACCTTGGTGGGAAAAGTCAGTGTCAAGTGTCAGGGCAGCCTGGCTGGGTTTGGCTGCAGGCTGTGGCACCTGCTTTGGGTGAGGATAAATCTCAGGTTTCTGGGCAAAATGCCACGCTGTGCACGAGAGGAGGACTCCCACATGTGGCCTGTCTATCTCCCTGGAAGGGACAGCTGCTGATATCCTTGGGATTCTGTTTTTTTTAAATGTTTTAGGTGGTGTTTGGACATTCTACAAGTTTGGAGCCCTTTTGTTTAGCTGAGCAGTGTCTTGTGAAATGTTTTGATGCTGACTCTAGTGGAGTGGCTGGGCTTTCTCCTCTGTGATTGCAATCATTAGGAATAAACATTAAACATTGCAAAATGCAGGGAATCACACTTGCCATTTCAATATTGGCTCTGGAACTCTGTTAAAATGTTGTCTGCACTTCGTTGGGATGCTGAAACCATAACAAAACAAAACACCAAACTTGGCCCAAGAGGCTGTTGTGCAAATATCTGAGTGTCCAGTTAAAACACCTGGATTGCCAGCTCTGCCCTGGATTCTGGAACTCCCAGGTCAAATATTTTGTTGCTCTTGCTTCTCTGTTTTTTTTTTTTTTTTGCCTGTTCCTCTCAGGGCTGTTCTCAGCAGAGGGCAGCCTTGTCAAACCCATCCCAGCAGGCTTGTTATATTTTATGTTTTCCTTGCTGATGCCTATGGAAAGTCAGGAATCACCTGTCCTAAAACACCTCTGTTGTGTGGGGCTGGCAGTGATGTGGGTCAGGTTCAGGTTTGTGAGAGGAATTATTTCTGCTGGAAAATAAAGGGAAAATTTAGTTTTGAGATGGTTCTTTTCAGGAGAAGAGGGGGAAAAAAGGAAAATCTGTTTTCAAAGACATCCTAATCCTCCATGCAGGTGGTTTCTGCTGTTTTTTTGTACAAATGGAGAGGTTCTGTAGTGATGTACAAGAGTTGGGTGCTGTGTTTGGATCAAGTTTGTATTTTCACTCCTGAGCATCCTCCTACAGCTCCCAGGCAGAGCTCTCTGTGTTTCTTTGCTGGCTCACATTCCTCAGGATAGTTATTTTGTGTTATAGTAACATTTCTCACGAGAATCTTCACATTAAATTCCCATTTTGCAGCATTTTTCAGCCATCAAGACAAGCTTTTCTTCCTTTTTTCAGTCTTAGATGTAGAATTGTTCTATTTGTTTTTTATGTGTAATAAAAATAAAGGGCAAATGCTTACCAGTCTTAAATTGCCCTAAGAATTGAATGGGTTGCACCAGGTTAGAATCAAAATATTTAACTAAATTAAAGCCAACATGTCCATTAAACTAAGCCAAATGAAGGCAATATCCTTCATGAAATATTCAGCAGCAATTCTCTTAGTCAAGCCAGGCACTGCTTATCTTGGCAAAAACCCCTCTGAGATTCTCAGTAAAAGCCATTTTCTTTTATCTTTATCAAGATGGGTTTTCCTTTAACCTTATTCAGAGAAATGATTTCTAAATCTGCTTTAAACAACATCCTGTCCTGCCACGATAAAGCTGACAAACAGCACCGGGCTGCTGATCCCTGGCACCGATTTGGCAGCGCAGGGCCTTGGTCCCATCTTTTCCTGACTCAAAAAGTTAGTGAGAGATGATCCTGTCAACATTTGGTCGTGTACTGAGAAATTCTGAAAAAGCATAAAGGGAGGAGGGGCACAAAAGGTGGTCGGTTTTCATTAATAAGTGGAATTTTGAGGGGTGACACTGCCAGGATGGCAGAAGAGGTCATGCATAGAGTGTGACGAGCATCCAGCGGTGCAGAACAGAGGGGCAGCAGTCACAGGACTCCTGGCACCAGTGAACAAAAGCAGCTAAATCAGCTACATCAGCTTTTCTTGACCTTGAACCAAGCAACTCCTGGGCTGGTACTCTTCCATTTTCCAACCCACGGCAGTGTGCGAGGGCAGCTCTTCCGTGGGATGCCAAAACACAAGCACGGGCAGCTTTGGCAATTTTTCCACAGCTTTTGACAACACTGCACTTGGGGAAACAACACAGAGCCTTTCCCCACACCTTTTCCCTTTGCTGCCGAGCTTTTGCCAGCTTTGGATGTGATTTGTTTGTGTAACTTCACTCAGGGATGCATGGACAGCTTAAGCCAAGAGGAGATATTGCAGTCTGAAATACCTGAAAGGGGGTTGTAGTCCCCTGGGAGTTGGTCTCTTTCTCCAGGCAGCAACTGACAGAAGGAGAGGACACAACTTAAACTGTGCCAAGGGAAATCTAGGTTGGACGTTAGGAAAAAGTTTTTTACTGAAAGAGTGATAAAGTGCTGGAATGGTCTGCCCGGGGAGGTGGTGGAGTCACCATCCCTGGATGTGTTTAACAAAGACTGGATGTGGCACTCGGTGCCATAGTTTAGTGGAAGTGTTGGGGCATGGGTTGGACTCGATGATCTTAAAGGTGATTCTGTGATTCTGTGATCTCAGCTCACAAATCCTCTCCTCTCTCCCGAAAACAGCGTCCCTGCCTCGCTGATTTCTGCCAGGAGAAACTCCCGATTGCTGCTTATCGGAGCCTTCCCCGGCCTCATCCCCGTGCTCGGCCCCGCGTTCCCCGTGCCCGCGGAGCGGTGAGCGGGCTCCCCGTGCCCGCGGAGGGGTGAGCGATCTCCCCGTGCCCCGGAGGGGTGAGCGGTCTCCCCGTGTCCCCGGAGGGGTGAGAGATCTCCCCGTGCCCCGGAGGGGTGAGCGAGCGCCCCGCGCCCGCTGCTCCCTGCCGAGCGCCGAGCGGCTCCTCCCCTGCCGTGGGGCGGTCACAGCTCTGCCGCCTTCCCTGGCAGCGAACAGCTGCCCTGCTCTGCTCCCATGTGTGCAAGCACCTCAAACAAACCCCCCCGGGCTGGCTGACTCAGCGCTTTATCAGAGGCCGAGCGGCAAAATGCGGCTGCCGTCCAGCGCAGCCCGTGCGTGGGGTTTGTGTCACTGAAGGGCTCAGCTGATCCCTCCCTGTCTGGCGCAGCCAAGAGGTTCCTAGCGGCAGCAGCAGCCACGGCCAGTTCCGTTCTGTAAGTCACCGGGATCGTGCTTTTCTCGCAGGTCGGAAGGGGTTGGCGTTTGGCTCGCAGATCCGTAACACCGTGGGGTTTTTCCAGCAGGGAAAATGAGGAGGATCTTGTGCCTGTGCCGCCCGGTACCGGTGTGGTGCCTGTTTTATAACAGCAGCGTGAATGAATGATGCAATCGGGCACGGGGGGAGCCGCAGCATTTTGGCAGGACGGGCGAGAGGGGATTGGAGAGTTGGGAGGTGGATGTCAACATTCAACAGGTTCCTTCTGCCCTTTTTCACCTGCTTTTCACGAGGTGCTTAAATGAGTTCGCTGTGAGGCACTGCTGTGCAGATAATCGTGTGGAGCTGCAGGCAGTTCATCTCTTGACTTGCAGAGAGCTTTGTGCCACTGCCTTTACAAACTGAGCAGGAGGTTAAAGAAAAACCTCAAATGAAATAGAAAACCCAGGAGGTTTAACAAAAACCTAAAAAATTTGAAGAAAACGTAGGAGATTAAGGACTGAATCTTCCTATTGTCACCCTGCAAACCACAGAAAGTTATGGGTGGATGGGTTGAACTTCTAAAACTTATATAAAACACAAACAAAATTTGCTTAAATAAGACTAATCTGCTTAAATGTATCAGCTTTCCTCTAAAGCTTTCAAAACATTGCTAATTCTGAGGATGAAAACTCAGCACAGAAAAGCTCTGTCACTGTATTATTCCCATTTTACAGACAGAGGACTGGAAACAATGAGGATTAAGTAGTTTGTTTAAACTCATACCATGGAAACACTCCTGGGAATGTTCTTAGAAGCTGTAGGAGGAAAAGGTCCTGAAAAAGGTTTCAAGAACTGTTTTCTCCAAATCCTTTTCTCTGAGCAGCAGTTTCCCTTCAAGGCAAAAGAAACAGTTTAATGTGGTTGAAGTTCTGTTAATGTTCAATACAATGTTAAATGAGGGAAGTGAATCAGAAATTGTTTGCAAACAAGGATATTCCTGAGTGCTGGGTGATATTTCATTAAGATTCACTTAATCTTCATTTTTAACAGCAATAAATGTGATCATCATGCAAAGTAGCAGTGTGGCAGCACTTCTGAAAGCTGAAATATGACAACAAGGGAGGTCTAGTGACAATGAGGGGTTTGAGATCTCATCAAAAGCTCGCAGCCCCAGAACACCTGCACTTCTGAGCACCACTTACTGCTCCCATTTGCATTACATGTGGATACAGAGGATGGTGCAGTTTTTCCCCATGAGGCAAGTGCCCTTCTTTGAAGGGACAGCAAACAGAGAGGATTTCAGTTGTTTTCCTTTCCCATGTGCTCTTACTTAACTCCCCTGTTTCTGACTCCACCCTGTCTATTATGAAAGAGAATTATTTCTTGTGAAAATGTCTTTTTTTTTTTTTAAAAAAAATTTTTTTTTTTGAAAAAATTTTTTTTTTTTTTTTTTTTTTTTTTTTTTGGAACAGCCTAATGAAACACTTCATAGTCTGGAGGCAAGGAGATCTCATGGGAATTCCACTTTTCCCTTGTAATTACCTTTTTTCTCTATCTTTATCTCAAGTTTCACCCTACTTGTCTCTCTCTGTCATTCTTTTGTCTTCTTTAGCCACTTCTTTGCCCAATGTTCTTCTCTTCCCCATATTCTTCTTTCCAGCTTTTCCCCATGATATTTTATATCAGACCTGTTGAAATATTTGCTGCTTGGATGCTTTTCAGGCTAGGAATTGAATACCTACCTGGAATTCAGTGGTAGGAAGGTCAGAGATTCCCTCTCAGTGTTTTTCATATGGAAACAGAACCCATTATTTGTGGGAATTTCTTTTTTCTTCCAATCTCATTAAAACATTTACACTTTTAAGCAATCATATGCTCTGTGTTTTGGAATAATTAATCTCTGCCATTTACACAGGCCTGGACCACTCTGGAATACAAAATTGCTTTTCCCTGACTGCAGCTGAGTCCATAGAAGGGTTTTACACAACTTCAATTCCTTTTGCTCTGATGTGCTGCTGCTGATTTTTGCAATTCTTCCCTTCCAATTTGTCATTTTTAGACAACACAAACCACAGTTTGAAACTATTTTCAAGGAGTTATTGCCTGGAATATAGAGAGGACAGGGTTAATTCCAACTATGACTCCACAATAATTCTTTATTTGTCCATCAAAGTGCAAAGTCCACCACGGCTTTCATGTCATCATTGTAAGGCCCATCCAGCAGGGACAGGAACATGGGAAATGTGGATGTCGGAGGGAAGGAAACGGGAACATTTCATCATTCCAGCTGCCAGCAGGCGTTCGGAGCCGGAACGTGTTTCTGGGGCAGACTAAAGCCGTGCATGCAGACTGAAATTCCAGGCTGTCACCGAGCAGTCACGTCACGGAGCAGTGTCCCCACACCGTGCCACTGCCCCACGGTGTGGCGGCCGCAGTGCAGCCCCGGGTGAGGCAACGGTGGCTTTGCATAAGCAGGGCTCGGTGCTGGAACACCGTGACGCCGACGGCAACCTGCCCTGGAACCACGGCCGTGCTGCTTGGAAAACTGGCATATTTCACTGCAGACACAAACGCAGCGCTCTGCAGCCCAGGGCAAGTCAAGGCTAAAGCAAAGTAAACGTGGAATTCACGTGTCACCTGCCCAGCCAGTGCCAAGCCTGACCTCAGAACTGGCCTCTGTCCACCAAGCCTTACCTCAGAGCTGGGCGCTGGCAGAGGGAAGTTTTGATGTCCATGGCCACTTTTCTTTTATATGCTGTGCTGATGGCTTATAATTATTTTTTCTTACATGTCCAGTGCAGTCTTTGTAGAAAAAGATAAAACCCCACATGGCCTGCAGCAAATAATCCTTTAGTCATGATCCTAATGCTAGACTGGAGTTTTGTGGTGTGTCCGTGCACCAAGGGCGGAGTTCTGCCAAACTGCACTTCAGAGGGGCTCTGTCAAAGCCCTTTTCTGGGACATCTCCTCTAGTGCCACCCACTCTCCTCAAAGGTAGCAGAATAAACCCCCCAAAAAAGTCCTCTCTGAGGGCTGCCTGTGCCTCTGATGTCACTTGCTGTCTCTGTCCCTTGCTCATTGACACCTCCCTGTTTGTCAGGCAGGACCTCTCGTGCAGACACAGCTCCTGGCTGTTCACAACAGGTTTCACCACTCAGGCTGCGTGGTTTCCTTTAGACAGGTTTCCACCTTCCAGCAATAGACTGGAGCATTCTCTTTTACTGCATGCACAAGAGAGGTGTGTGTCCTACATTTGTAGGGATGATGGGAATTTTTCATAAAGCCTTTTGTGTATCCCAATATTCATCACGTCCTGGGAATGAATCCAAAGGTTCTTGTTCCTGCTTTGACCATTAGTGAGAGGAAAACAAAAGATGAAAGGTTATAAAGACATCCATAATTCTTAAGAATGTGCTGTTTGATGGTGTTTTTCCCCTATCCCAGGAAAAGAACATGCAACCCAGATCAATCATACGTGTCCTGAGAGATGTCTGAGAGATCAGAAGAAACAAAAACTTCTGCAAAAATCTGAGAAGTGAGATAAATAGGAAGGTGTTGTTTGTGTCTAAATTATAGATTAGTAATAGTAAAATCCACACTGAATGAATTCCCCTATGAAGGGATGAAACACAAGGTGAGTAGGGATGAGTAAGAAGATACTTAACTCCTTAAGCTTCTGATCTGCAGAAGTGCTCAACATATTGAGGTGAACAGATCTAAAAGGGTAGAAAATAAACTTTTGTCAGGGACTGTTACGGAAAATGCGATGTCTTGATGGGTTGAGTGAAGTTCTCATAGGCCAAGCATTTGATGGATTTATAAAAGGCTAATCCCCGATCTTAATGGTCCAATCTTTTCTTAATGAGGATGTAGGACAGGATCTAAACCTTCCTGATTTAGGGACAACCACTCATTGATAGGTTTAGGACAGTTTGCAATCAGTCCTTAGGGCCTGGGTGTCCTGCAGCAACTACTGTGACACCTCAGCCTGGGGGAGATGAGAAACCAAGACCCCCCTGAGATGAAAGAGCCCTGCAATCTCACACAGCACTTGGCAGCCTGGTGCCTCAGCCAATGCCAAGGATTACAGCCTTGAACCCACGAACATCAATGGGCTGAGGCAGCAGGGAGCAAATCAGCAGCAGCCCAGGGCTCCACGGCCCACCTGGAGCACGAGATGACCATCAGTAGGCAGCAACAGCCAGGAGCAAATCAGCAGCTGAGCCAGACCTCCACCACGATTCCCCCCGCGATAAAAGCTGTGACCAGGCTGTGCTCGGCCCTTCTCACACGTGCCAGAGCAGCAGCACCAATGGCTCAGGAAACACTGCACTACTCTCACTCAGAGAAAGACTTCATCTTGTCCCCTCACAGTAAGAAGGCTCCCAAAAGGATGGCGTCCCTGATGGAGCTGAAGGAGATCTTCCGCAGCGCTGACGCCGTGTGCTTCGACGTGGACAGCACCGTCATCAGGGAGGAGGGCATCGACGAGCTCGCCAAGTTCTGCGGGGTTGGGGATGCTGTGGCAGAGATGTACGTATGGCAGGGGCAGCTCACAGTGCCAGGCAAAGTCAGCCATGGACGAGATTCATCTGTGATCGTGCATTTATCCTTTGCAGTCATTTGACTCTGCTGTAGATTATTGCAGTTTATTAAGGGGTTGGGGTAATAAGTGGAATTAATGCAGGATGGAGTAACTTGGTTTAGGAATTGTGAGGCCACCCAACAAAACTATCCTGGAATAAATTCTCTAATGGTAATTTTGATAGACTAAGAGCAGCCCTCATCATTAAACTTGGCTAAGCACTACCAAACCCTGTTCTGAATGAAGAAACCTTACCATGAGATGGAGGAGAGGGGACAGCACTCCCAACCCATTGCTGAGGCTGAGGCTGGGAAAAAGCACAAGCTGAAGCTTTTAGCAAAAGCTTTGTTAGACTCAGCTCAGGAATATGGTCCCAGTATGGCATCACAGAAGGAATGGAGCCATTGCCTTTGCTCCACTGGTTCTCTCATGCATGGAGATATCCCAGCAGTGGACACCACCAGACTTTGGGTTCAGCATAACCTCTCTTACCTGGTTCCTTGTCATTCCTGGTTAATGCTCTGTTGTTGGGAGAAGCCTCAGCTGGTGAAGTGTCCCTGATTCGTTTTTTGGCTGTCCCTCAGGACCCGCAGAGCCATGGGTGGCACTGTGACATTCAAGGCAGCTCTCACAGCACGGTTAGGTCTCATCCGGCCCTCCTATGAACAAGTGCAGAAATTAATATCTGACAACCCACCTCAACTAACTCCAGGAATAAGGTAAGAAGAACTGGATTTTTTTTGAAGTATTCAGGAAGCAGATGGAATAAATAAACCAAAATCTGTGTCATTGGTGATTCTGTAAGAGCTGGTTTGTGTTGCCTTCCTGCTCCATCTCCATGCTGGGTGTGGACAGAGCTTGGATCAGGAGCCTGACTCCATGGCAAGTGGTTAAACATCCATGGAAAAAGAAAAGATTCTTATTAGATATTAACTGGCTCCTTGGCTGCCAAGCTGACATCCCGGCTTGAGAATTAAATGGGTATGGAAAAGAATTGCATCAACCACTGGTTTTTCAGGGGTGATGGGACCGGGAGGAGATTTAGTACCTCCTTAAGTTTGGTCTATTCTGCAACTCTGTTACTTCTCTCTGACTCTCCTCAGTGCAGTCACACCCCTGGTTCAGTTTAGGGGATCCATTGCTCAGAGCTACCCATTCTGAAGTCCCTAAAAACATTAAAATACTCATTAAGCAAACACACATAAATATGTGTACTCATTCATCCTGAGGTTTGGAATGAACATAAACTGAAAAGCTCTGGGGATTTTTTGCCTATTCAAATTGTTTCTAACAATTGAAAATAATTTATTTAGTACAAAATCTGACCACAGCTTCCAAGTCTGAAATATTTTTAGTGTATAAAAGGAGTTTTAGATGATCTTGTGCTTGTATTTTATCTTTTTTCTGTAGAGACAGCTAGAGGTAACTACAAAGAGAACATTGTTTCCTTGTTTAGGATCACGTGGTTTCCCTTTCATTCCTTCCTTTTCTTCCTCCTTTTCATTCCTTCTTTCTTCCTCCTTTTCATTCCTTCTCTTTCTTCCTCCTTTTCATTCCTTTCTTTTCTTCCTCCTTTTCTGTGTCCTGCTCTAAGCTTCTGCTTTGCTTTTCAGTCTTTAGTGTCTCTGCTGTTCCTGCTACCCCCTCCCCTGCTCCCCTTGCTGCAGGCTGATCTTTCTGCCTCCAGAGCCAGATCCCCGAAACTCTTCACTGCCTTCAAATCCTGCTGACATGAACTGGGGTCACAAACTTCTTTTTTTGATTCCTTTTCTGTAGCTGGTGCCCTCTTCTAAAGATGGCATCAGTGTCCAGCATCTGGTGAACCAACTCTGAGGTAGAAAACATTTGCACTTTTTAGCCCACTTTGCATTTTGGAGCAGTGGTTTTATCTCATTCCCTGCTTTTTGCTGCATTCCAGATTCATTTTCTTGCCATTGTTTCACTTCAGAAAAAAATTTGGACTGGATCCGCTTTCACTTGTTCAAGGGAACTAATGTGAAAGTGGAAAGAAAACAGGTTTGGGGAGTGCTTGTTTTTGAGGAATGAAATGATGGTTTTGTGCAGCTCTTTCCAGCCAGGTGTGTGCACAAACAAAGGGAAAGAGGGAAAAGCTCTGGGCAGCAGAGATGGATGGAGCTGGAAAGCAGCACACGCCCAAAGCAGGCTGGAATAGCACAAAGCCTGGTTTAGGAAGGATTTATGTGACCTTTGTGCTGTCTCTTCTCAGGGAGCTGGTGAGCAGACTCCACCAGCGAGGGGTTCAGGTGTTCCTGGTCTCCGGGGGCTTTCAGAGCATCGTGGAACACGTGGCCTTGCAGCTCAACATTCCCACAGCAAACGTCTTCGCCAACAGGCTCAAGTTTTACTTCAACGGTGGGAATCCCCCAGATCTCCTTTCTCTGCCAATTAATGGCACTTTCCTGGTTCCAGCTGGCAGATATTGGGCTGCAGGCCCTGTTATCAATCCTTTTATCAATCCAGATAACTCCATGGAGAAAAATTACAAAACCTTACCAAAAGCCAGCTCAGGGCATACCCAATGAAAGAAATGGAGCTGCTGTTGCTTTTTAATTGCAAGCTGTGCCACGGTAAAACTTGTTACAGCTGCTGAGAGCAGAGTTTCATTTTCTCCTGCTCCTTGGAGTTAAAGAGTTCATGACCTGAGCTGCTCTCACAAACCTCCCTTTCAGTGGCTTTGGGGCCCTGTAGCAGAGCTGCTCTGGATTTTAGGCTGGAGTGCCCCAGCAGAGCTGTAGGTACTGGGGTTGTTCCTTACTCAGGGTTTCCTCCACTGTGTCTGCATCATCCCGGGTGCTGCTTTTGGGATGTTCACACCAGAGTGGCTGGGAATGGACTGGCAGCACTGCCCACACAGGTTTCTGTTTTTCTCTGAAAATGTCTCTATTTTTCTTTGGACATCCCCCCACTGAAGACTGGGGTGAAATCCCAGTCTTAAACTTACCTTGGAATTATTTATTTGGGATGCTGATGCTGTGAGTTTTACAGGACTGCATCCAATGAAGTCAAGACCACAGGCAGAGATCTTCCTTCACTGACAAGAAAATATCTGTATTTCCAACTTGTCCTTCCATTGTTTTCTAGGAGAATATGCAGGATTTGATGAAACACAACCAACAGCTGAATCAGGGGGGAAAGGAAAGGTTATCACTCATCTGAAAGAACAGTTCCATTTCAAGAAAGTGGTTATGATTGGAGATGGAGCTACAGACATGGAAGCCTGCCCCCCTGGAGTGAGTATTACTGAAATCCTGAACTCCTTCTGAGCAAATCCTTGGGGGAAAAAGTAGAGTGAAGTTTGGATTCTTTAAGAAAAAAATTACCAGAAAGACAACTTTTATAAATGCTCATGTCCCAGGGAGAGATTTTAATTCCATCTCCCCTTCAGCTCCTTTCCCCACACAGAAGTCCCCCAATACCCCAAAACTTCTCAGGATTTGTTTAATGCTTCCCACCCCAAGGCAGGGGGGAAAAAATAAAGCTGCAGTGGAAATTTTAAACCCTGCACTTTCACTGCAGGGGGTTTTGTGAGATGTAGAAATGATGATTGCTCTGGTTAATGTTTGAGGACAGGGTTAATGTTTGCTCTTGGTATCTCTCAGATGAGGTAAACAGAGGTAAGACAAACAGGAGAGGGGTAATTGAGGGATGCTTGTGCATGAGCCAACGTTTACCTGCTCTTGAATGGAATTGCATCACATTTACATCAGGTTCTCAGGAAAATCTCACATCTGAACCAATCTGCAAGCTACAAGGCACTGAGAAAAGCCCCAGTAACCAAAATGCTGCAGAATTAATCGTTAATAAATCTGAGAAATGAACATGCAAAGGAAAACAGGGCAGGGAGGAATGCTGTGATTTTAAAATCCAATCTTAAAGGCAAACTTAATTACTGAGAACTCCACTCCTTCCATGCAGTAACCCATGTGCCCATTGCTTGTGCTTTTCCAGGATTGCTTCATTGGATTTGGAGGCAATGTAGTCAGAAAGCAAGTAAAGGAGAAAGCAAAATGGTACATCACCCACTTTGATGAACTGCTAAAGGAGCTGGAAGAGCGATAAATCCTCGTGTAAAATAATCTATTTAACACCTGTAAATCCATTATACAATGCCATTAAACATTTATTTGTTTGCAAACCCGTGGGCTGGAGTTTCTAATGATTCTGGGAGTTGGGGACCTTCCACTCTGGCTCGTGTGGCAAATGGCACCGTTCTACTCAAATAGGCTGTAATGAGAATGGGTGAGATTTTTTATAAAGCTTTCCTATGGTGGAAGAAATAAATTGATTATTTACTTCCAAGTGAAGACCAAACATAGAAAATAATAAGTTTAAAATACCTTCAGGGATTATCTCCTGGTCAATATTGCACATCTGTTGTCTCATCAGTAATGCCTGTACTTATTTTGGGTGACAAAAAAACAACAAAGCCACAAACAAGAACTTTGCCTAATCAATAAAAATAACAATAACATTTATAATAAAAAATAATAATGATAATGATAATAATAACAACAACAATAGTAAAAATAATAATAGTAATAATAATAAAAGTAATAATGCAATTCAGGGTACAGTTTGGCATGTACCTTTCACTGCACAGAATTTCAGCAGCAGGTAATCAGTGAACAGGTGGAAAACATCACTAAATATCTCTGATTTCATTAAAATTATGGCTACAGAGAACCTGAGGTGTCATCTGTTACGCAACATCAGTGACTCAACCTGTCTGGGACAGGAGCTGCATGGAAATCTGACACAGATCCAGTGTTCATCCCTGGCCAAGAAACATTTTCAGGTGAGGAATAGAGTGGTTCCCATCCTTCATCAAAATATTCCAATCAAACTCCAAACTGCTCATTTTGGAAAGTGGTCCCAGTGTTTGTGGAACTGTTTCATTCATTTACCAACCCACCCCCATCGGCTGTAACGGGATGGGAGTGAATTCATCAGCCTTTAAAAGAAATTTTGGGAAACTTTAGTCCCTTCCTCTGCCTCCAACGTGGATTAACCATCCCTGAACTCTGCCAGAGTTAAGCCTGACCTGTTCTAAGAACTCCTCTGAGCTCCAGCTGATGGATCCTGGTTTTTTAAGGAGTCTCTTTAGTGTCTGATCCAAGAGAACACACCTGGTAAATGCTGACAACTCTCCTGAGTGTGTTTTTCAATTGTAGGACTTTTATTTCCCTGACTTGTAAGAATCTCTCATCTGTGAGGATGTGAAAATCTTTACCAATGTTAAAATACATCACACCTGCCCCTTCCTTCAATCCCCACAATACACAGCAGAAAGATGGGTAAATATTACATGATTTAATATAAAAAAATTTTAATATCTGCTGAGCTTTTTATCTTCTAAGTGTTTACAAACAGCCCCAGTATTTTTCCAGAACCTGAAGTATGACAATTCTCTCACCCCACCACGTATTTCTGGGTGGAACAGAAACAAGTGATGTCCCTACCCTCCAAAATGTAACATTGCCTCTAAATAATCACTGCTTTTCACAATTAGCACTGCATTTCCTTAATTTATGATGATTAAACTAAGGTGCCATGTGACAGCTGCTGTCCAATTGTTAAAGCAGCACCAACAATTAAAGCAAATACTGGTTCTGTTCATTCTGTGACATCACTGAGATGTGTCAGTGGGGGACAGAGGAGTTAACACAGCCCAGAGTGAGGGGTGCAGCTCTCAGTGATGCTGTTGGCTTGAAGTTACAACAGCATTTAAACAGTAGAGAAGTAGAAGGGTTAAAAGAAAACAAATCCAGAACCAAACTTGTGATGCTTTTTGGAGCATGTAAGAGCCCCAGAGGCTCTGCAGAGGCTTTAGCAAACCCCACAAAAGCCAAGCAGACGATGGCTGGCAGCACTCCCCACAACTTCTGGGAGTGTTAAAGATGGGCTCTTTGAAATCCTCCCTGGGGAAAGTCCCAGGCAGCTCCCAGGGCAGCTCCTGGACAATCCTGCTTTTGTTCAGGCAGGGCTGCACGAGCAGGGCACGTCTGAAGTGTTTCTGCTCCCACCGTTCCCCCGTGCAATCCCACAGTTACGAAGTCACGGGGTTTGTTTGCTGTTGAAGGAAATAAACCTGGCACGGAGCTGACCAGCTGGAGCTGCAGGCACTGGGGCATGGCTCAGGGCTCTGCAGCTCCCAGTGGCCCAGCCAGGAGCCCTGGAAGGGATGTTAACATTCACAGCAGGACCTGCTGCCAGTCGGGGCACTATGGAAACGTGCGGCCGTGCCAGCGATTTCACAACAGCTCTTTAGGTCAGACTGGCTTGGAAAAAAAAAAAGCCTCCCTCCCTTTCCACTGGGCAAATACCGAGGCTGACCTCCAGGCCAGGAGGCAGCAGGATTGCTGAGCTCAGGGAGAGACTCAGCTGTTTCGTCTGTGAAATAGTGGAAAATTCCCAGCAGGGAATAAAGCAGGGTGAGGAAAGTTTCAGTGTCACAGACTTGCCCAGACACATCCCAGCAGAGAGGGGCAAAGTCTGGGGAGCAGCACAGGTCACACAGGTGGGTCTTTTGACCACCAGCCCTCATAAAAAGCCTTTCAATGTGATTATTCAATGAGGCAGAATTGCTTTAAATTATATATCTGCATAAGGAGCAGTTTGCAGCCTTCTCTAGGACAATTAAACGTGAGTTTTAATTGTGTCAGTGGAACAAGAGTTGAGAATTGCCAGAGGCCCTTCCACTGTCCCCCACTTTTCAACTTTTGGGAAGCAGCTTCAGTTCTGGACTCCAGCAGTTCTGCTGTAAGAAATGCTGAGGGATTGCTCATCTAAGGAAAACTTGAACTCAGCCATGGAATTAAGAGGGAAAATCCCAACAGCGCTCACAGAACCAGGGAAAACCAAGCTCAGGCAAAGGGAAGCCAGGACAGATTGGCATTACCCCTTTACACTGGAGTTTACACTGTTACCTGTAAGGAAAATAACAGGAACTGTTTTATCTGCAGGGAAAATAACAAGAATGAACCTGTCCCTGAGGGAGCCAGAGCACGAGCAGGCAGCTCACAATGAGGGGAGGCACATCCATAACACATCAGGGCAGGGGGAATTCAGAATTCCAGAGGAAATTCAGATGCTGGGACTGGGTAAGGGACCTGCACTCTGTGATGTCACCTCACAGGACACCCAGTTACTCCTCTGGTTCCTTATCCAGGCAAAACTTCGTGGCCTTTGAACAACGAGAGCTGTGCCAGGCAGAATTTAATTCCTGGTGAAGGTAAAAACCATGGATTGCATCAGAACACAAAAAATTCTGCAGCTCCAAAAATGATTTTTGCTGTTTGTCTCTGGCTGAGATTGCTGGGAAGGAGTTGCAAGGACTGTTCTCCAGGGAAAAGAAACCTGGGAGGATGCTGGGAGAGATAAAAAGCACTGGAAGGTGATATTGGCATCTCTTTTTTCCTTCTGCAGCTGAAGAGTAGCCCCAGCAGTCTGGAAAAATGGCAGCCCCAGGTTATATCACTGCTCAGGGCTGGTTTCCAAGGAGGATCAGCTCAAATGATTTCCTTGGCCCACTGAGCAACTGAAAGCTGATACAGCACAGACTTTGACTCAATAAAATCCCATCATCACTTGACAACAGGAGGAAAACATAAAACCAGACAAGAACCAGCCAAATATTGACTTTGTTCAAGAGGAAATTCAAGGGGAGGCACGAGTGCAGTGTGTTCCATGAAAGCAGAAGTCACACCTGAAAAAATGAAGCATAATTTGTGGAGAAAAATCAAAGGAAAAGTGTTTTGTATTTATCACCACAGCACTCAGAACCTCTAGAACACCCAGCAAAATGGGATGTGATGGAGAGATTGAAAATTAAATTTGGAGGAGGAGAGCAGAAAATGGGAAATGCTGTCCCTGATCCAGAGAAGTGATATTGGTTAATTAAGCTGAAATATTCTACATTTTCCATACTAAACACTGCAAGAGGAGAGAAAACACAAGTGGTGCAGTACATAGGAGATGCCAGCAAAAAGTGAAAATTAAAAGGTTTTTATTGACTGATATGTTCTTCCTGAAAACTTCTTGAAATGTACAAACTGGACATTCAGAACTGATTTGTACATTCAGTATGTTACACTGATTCTTGGAGCCACTTGAGAGAGAGAGAGAGAATATTATTGTCACTTACAGGATGTTCACATCGTTGCAGACACCAAAAAGTGTGGATACATTCTAGCCTAAAAGTGAAACCGAAACAGAACTGGACACCATGGTACACAGAAATGCCAACCCCAGCTTCACACACCAACCCAGCCACGGGGACTGCAGCCCCCCTCCAAGTCTGAACCAGCACTGCTTATTAAATTCAACCCCTTTTCCCAGATTTTGGAGCTGTTTGGGGAGGGAAATGCTTTGGAGTGGATTGATTCCCTGCAGGGTGTTCAGGCAGTGTCTGTGGGGGAAGCGTGGCTCACCCTGCGTGGGATTCCTTCCAGGGGGAGGTTCCACACAAATGTGTGCTCAGAGACCCTGCAATGCCCCTTGCTGTCCATAATCCATCCCCTGCCACACAGGATTATCCCAAATTAATGACTGCCTGCTTGGAAACGGAGATTTGCTGATTTCAGGCCTGCTCCACCAGCCAGGGGTGATTTCACAGCAACCCCTGAGCTGCTCGTTTCACAATTTGAAATGAAATTCTCATTTCTCCAGAGCTTCTCACCTCACTCCCACGTTTGTTTTGGAAAGCTGCAGTCATTAAATGCTCACAGCAATGCTGTTACTGAGCTCTGGGCAGTGCCTGTGGAGCAGGAGATTGCAAATCCTGCAGGTCACACATTACCTGGGGACCTGGGTTTGGACTTGTTTTCAATTCACCAACCTTTTAATCACAGTCCTGGAGTTTGTTTTTTTTCCCCCCTAAGAGCAGAAGGTCGTGGGTTCTGAAGAAAAGAGGTCTCTTTTATAAGCTCAATACAGTACTTTTATATTTCAGACTATGATATACAGTGTATACCATAAATTAAGACAAATACTTGTCACTTCATCTATGTAGGCACAAGAAAATCAGTGACTTTACTGAAGTGGAGAAATCTTCAAGGGTATCATGATTCTGGACTCCATCTCCTGAATAAGGGGCACTGAAAAAAATGGAGAGAAGTTTTAATTTCACTGACAGGGTTCAGCACATTCAGTAATCATCCCTCTAGCACGGTGGATTTGGGAAAAAAATTATTTTAATATCATCTCTCTGCTCGTTTGAAGACAAATATTTCCATTCTTTTCACCAAAATGGAAGTGATCCTACATTTTTCTGCTGTAACTTCCTTTGCAACGTGCCCTATGGAACCCAAACCTGCCATGCTTGGCACACTTCTGGGAGTTTTGTTGTGACAGCTTTCTTTGATCTCAAAGATCTCCTGGCTTTTTGTTCCAAAGTCCAAATTCCCTTTTCCCAGCAATGCATTTAACAAGGCTCCTGTATTTCATGAAATATTCTAAGTAATCATTTAATATAAAGGTAAGTTTCACTCCTGGATCCTTATATCTTTGGACAAGCATTTACATAAATCTGTTCTTCCACAGAAATGCTGCTATAAAAATTCAGTATTTATGCAGCAATTTTTTAGCACTTGAGCAACTTTTCCATGTACAAGCAGCTGCAAAATTCACTTTACAGCTCAGTGCAATGTCCCTCTGCTCCTTTATAGACTAAAAACTGACACAGAAACACATTTCCCCCTGAGATACAAAACTTTTTCCCCCAGTGGGATGTGCTGAGGAGCAGAGAGGCTGGCACAGCCCAGAGTCTGCCCCCAGCATTCCAGAGAAGTTAATGGGTTACCTGTGTAATAAACCAGTTCATCCCAGCCAGGTTTATGCCACGCTGCATTCCTTATATCTTCCCTGGTTTGCAGGTCTTTGTAAGCTGGGAAAACAAGCACAAAGTGACTCCTTTCCCTTCTGCACAGGAAGAGATCCCTTAAAAGAATTCCAAGGAGGAATTAGGAGGCTGGGAACAGCAGGAAGGGAAAAAAATCAGGAGTTCTCTGCCAGAAGGAAAAGCTCCCAGAGCAGCACAAACAGAAGGAGCTGGGGAAGAGAGAAAATGCCTGGGCACAGGTAAGATAAGGCAAGGGCACAGCTCTACATGAGGGCTGCCAGATTGCTGAAACATAAAATTCTGGATTGTTGGGATATGAAGAAAAAACAGAATAATTTCTATCAAATTATTGTTTTTCAAGTTGAAACAATCCTAAGGTGTTTATGAGTATGAATGCACAGAGAAATCAAAACACCTCCATGCAGGAATGGAAATCAATGCTTGACTTTCCTTTCTGCAGGTGTGGTGAATGTGAGGCTTGAAATGAAACTGGATAAAAACTGATTTCAGCATGAGCTGGGATGGCAGGGTCATGGTTGTGGGACTGAGAGCAAACATTGAGATCCTAATGAGAAAGGGACAACAGAAACTGTGGGAGAAACAGAACAAAACAGAAAGAAATGTTCATTTCTTGCTTGGTGAAGAATAAATTTGCCTACACAAAAATTTTTAAAAAATCAACAAATTAAGAAATAAAAAAAATTAGGGGGGGGAAAAAAAACTTTAAACCCCAACTTTTAAGGCATTTCCTTTGCCTTTTGTAAAAATATTTCCTGCTGTAAAGGGACTGGGCTGACTCAGTGGGAGGAAAAAGAAGCAGGGAAGAGGAATTTACCCCAAAGGTGATGGACCATGTAGAGCTGTCCAATCTGGGAGAAAAATCCCCCAACTGCTTCATTGCTGTCCTGTCGGAAGCGAATTGCACGAGCCCTGCAGAGGAGCACAGAGACATCAGAGCCTGCACAGCTGGGCAGGAAATCAGGGAAAATGGGAAAATGGGAAGGAAAACAGACTGGAAGGGAAGCTGGAGTGTTCAACTGCCATTTGCTGTGCACTTCAGCAATTGAAAGTATCAAAAAAGCTGCACCATGCTTGTTTTCAGGAGTAAGTAATTAAGATTTGTGTCTTGTTAGGATGTATTAAAATTGGAGGCTGCATTTTCACTAAACTTTGCATTAATCAGTTTTCAACCAAGTTCAGGATAAAGATAATTGCTGGAATGGTGTAAAGTGGCCTTTTTATAGCAGGTTTTATACCTAAATCCTTAAGTTTTAGTCATGTCAGCTCTGCCACATTAATTTTCCACAGATTTTGTGGTAGTGGAATACAACTTTTTATTCATGTGGATCTTTGCATAAATTAAGATAAATATTTCTCTTGTTGTATCTTATAAAACAGATTTTCAGATTTTTTTCAGTAAAGATGTGCCTATTTTATAAAAAATTTCTAAATTCAATTTGATCAAATGACTGTAATTGAAAAAATTATATCATATATATTATATGATGAGTCTGAAAATCTAAGTCCTCACCTTTGTCCAAATAATTGAAAATACTCCAAACTGTTTAACTATCAACCACTAGAATTGCAAGGACAGTGAGTGTAAATTGAAATAAGCTTACACTGGTTAAAAATAAGACAAAACCAGAAGCATATAATCAATAGAAAACTGTCTCAAATACTTCTAACCTATATATTAAAATACAAATGGTGCTGCTCAGCAGCTTTTCAAGAAGCAACTTGACTTTGAAAGCTTAAAGAGCCAAGATTTAAGCTGAAAGTGGTTTGGGAAAGATGAACCAAGCCTCCCAGAAGAAGTGCCACTCTTCCCAAGCAGCTTTCTGCTGAAAATCCAGGTTTTTTGCAGCAAACTAAGAGGGTTCTGGGAAGCAAAGCCAAACCACAGAGGGTTGTTTGTGCATGAAATGCTTTTTTTTTCCCTCAGAGGGTCACAGGACTGTCTGAGCAGGGGTGCAAGTGCAGCAGCAGCCCCTTAACTGGGGTTTGGTGGCTTTGGTGCCAGCCTGGCACCTCCTGTGCTGCTTTTTCTACACCTGCACCTCTCAACCAGGAGCAGCCCAGGGCTGAAGGCAACACTTACCAGTAATTGCCCCATTCAATCATTGTTCCAGGCTGCAGAAACAGAACACACTGTTAAAGCTGCAGTTTAAAAAAAAAAAAAAATTATACAATTTTCACCCCGTTTCTGTATGGAAACCACCCTGCATTAACACAATCCCTTCCTGTGAGTGATAAGAATATTCAAATAACCTCTAATTGCTCTGTTTACCACCTCTTAGTCATCTCTGAAGCATCCCTCAAAGCAACCACAGGGTTTCAGCCCTGCAGACATCAGGATCTTGTTGGAGCTTGCCTTCACCTCAGACCCCACACCCTGAGAGCAGCCCTGACTCAGAAACCAGCTTGGATAAAAAGCAGATTTTTCAGACGAGCTCTGTTTGCCATAAAAACCCTCCCAAGGTTTCAGGAGAGCACAGAGCTTCAAAAATCAGAAAGAGATAAAATTTTGACTTACTCTGAGTTGGTAGGACCTCAGTTCATAAATGTTAGGGCCATCTCTGGGAACAGGTTCATTCCAGAAGCTGAACTCCAGCAGGAGCTGGTTCTTACGGGAGAGGAGCATGTTACCCCTCTCCTTACGGAATTCTGTGAATTCCTAAAAAATAACGTGGGAAAAGGGTCAGATTCTGCAACAACAAACAGCAGGACACCATATGGTGGCTTAGATTGGGGTTTTTTTAATGCTATCAGGGTTGTGGGACAGTAAAATCCTGAAAGGAATCTGAATTCTCCCTGGTGAATCTGAGAATTCCAAGGATTTACGAGTGAAGTATTCAGGAATGAAACCTGAATGTGACAATAAATCTTTTCTCAAAGAGGTTTCTGGGCTTGTACAGGAAGGGATGAGACACTTTGGTATCTAAAACTGCAATTTTTTTATTTGCTCTGCCTGTTCTTTGCTCTCTTCTGAGTAACAAAATCAGGATTTTTTACCTTATTTTGACGAAGTTTGCTCATGACCTCATTGAGAGCTGGGTAACCTCCCTCATATCTCCACAAATGAACTGAAACAGAAAAAAATTCAGTTTTTTCAGGGATGTCCCAGACCAGTGGTAAATCTTATGGAAAAATCACACTATACAATGCTCTTCATGCCACAAAATTACACAAAAATAGAGACCAGGCAGCAGGTTTGAAAAAAGATTCTCATTAATGAAAGCACTACACATTGGAATATTTTAGGGATAATGGAATCATCTGCTTTTTGAAAGGGGTTCTCTTGGAAAATTTTGTAATTTACTCCGAGGGTAACAGGGGAATTTCTGAAAGGACTTTTTGTTGCCATGCTAGTAAGATGGGATGACTTGTCATGACTGTTACTGAAATTAAGATTCAGCTAAGAGGATGACTTAGTTCCAAAAATGTGCTTTGTACCAATTTCATCTAAGAGCAGTAGAGGGGCAGATTTTCAGTTCAGTAAATTACTCCAGCACAAAAGCAAGACACTTTCTGAAGGACATGAAAAACGATGCAAATGTTATTTCTGAGCTCAGCATTAATAAAAGCAGAAGAAAACTGAACATTTGCTGGGATTTCCCCCTAAAAACAATTTCAGTATCTATGTTTGTATCTAAATTTTTTTCAAAGCATTCCCTCTTTAAGAAATCAGAATAAACCCCTTTAATAAATCACAGGAAGATGTATTTACAAGCATTTAGTATAGCAAGGCAATAATTTCACCTCACAGAAAAATAAAGCCTATTTTCTCCCCTCTAAAGCAGCTCTGTGCCTTTTCCAAGAGAGGCTGATGGGAGGCACTTCCCTGTGAGAGCAGATTTCTCCTCCTGCTCCTGCTGCCTCACCCCCAGGGCAGATTTGATGGATCCACCTGATATTAACCCAGCACTGAACAAGTCAAACCCCACAATCTGCTTTATTCCAGTGTTGCAAGAACAATTCCAAGGCAGGCTGGGGATGCAGTGACAGATCTGTTAATCTGTTCCAAAAGCAGCCACTGGGACTTGCCTGAGGAGTTCCCATTTCAATTGTCCTCATTCCCCAACTCCCCTTCAACTTCCAGGGTTGGCTCAGACATTGTTTGGTTCATCTGCTGATAATTCTCTGCATTTGTTCAGTGTCAATATTGCAATATGCTGGCAGTGCAGGGAGAATTGATGTGTGCAGGTGTTTGTTTTTTAATTAGGAAGCAACAGCACCGATCCTGGCACAGCTCTCACAGAACCTCTATGGACCTGGAGCTGTGGCTTCCCATTCCTTCCAATCCCAGGGCATTTTTCAGGTTTTCTCTCTACACTGGGCTCTTTGGAGTTACCTCTGTAGCAGCTCTTCAGTCATGTCTAGTTCCAGTTTGTTTGCAGAGTTAGGCAGTATCCTTGTATGAACATGAACAGAAAGATTTTTACTTTCCCCCAGTAAAGTTTAATGTTAAGTTTACAATGCAGATGGGTTGGAATGATTTGCAATTCATTACCATACAGCAATTACAATCTGAAGGGCTGAGCAAAGCTTTTATACTGCCCAAGGAGGGACAAACTCTGGCTTTGCAAGAGTCACCTATAAATATTCAGGATCTGTGCCCACAGGACTGTATTTTACAAATGTATCCCCCAAACTGTTAATTTTAACAACCATCACCACCTGGAAAACATGAAAATACATCAACAACGAGACAAGAGTGAAGGAATGAAGGCTCTGCTGTCCAACCCAGCACGACAGAAGCAAGCAGTGCACATTTAAGACAGCTGAGAAGGGAGCACACACCCCCTCACTGGACACATGGCCACGGGGGGTTTGGGTGTCAACAGAGATGATTTAAAAAGAAGAAACCTGCCAAGCACATGGGTTTACATTGGGTTGTACTTCTATCTCCTACCAGCCTGATCCTGCTCTCCGTACCACGTGTTCCAAGTCCCCACCAGAGCACAAGGGTAGTGCTTCTCTTCGTGAATCTTTGGCAGCACCTCTTGACTTGAAAACAAGGAACACACAGACACTGGGTTGCATTTCAGCCTTCAGGGAGGCCACAGTCCATCAATGCATAACACAGCATCATGCTAGGAACATTCACAAGCTTCACCTTGCAGAGGAGAAAGCTGAAATATCAAATTCTGCTATGCAGGGGGAAGGTGGCTACACCTCCACGGAGAATTAAGGTCAGTGTCACCAATTTTTTAGAAATCTATAACAAAGGATTCTTTGGATGCAGTAAATTAGGTATATCTAAATAATTATGTCCATCTAAAAGGTTACCCAACACATCAGGAAAAAAAATACCAGGATATCTCACTGAAAATTCAGCCTACGTGGGTGATTTGCTTGAGGAAAAGCTTGTCTTTGTTTGAGGAAAAGCTTTTCTTTGCTTGAGGAAAAGCTCCCCTCAAGGGGGGGAAAATGCACAGCAATATGGAAGCACACTCTTCTAAACCAGTTACAATTGCTGAGCTGAATGAATAAAAATAATTTGATAAATGAAATAATGGCTATACCTCACAGTGTTGCTTTTTGATTTCAGAAAGTGCTCTTACTTTGAGGCAACTCACCCACTAACAAATAGTGGCACTGCCTTAAAAACACCTCCAACACAAAATTTCTGTCTGACTCTTCCCAGGATTTCTAACACTCTTCCAAACTTTAGAAGTGGCCCATATTAACACGAGGAAATTAAGTTTTGCTGATTGCTGACTCGGCCAAGACAGCTTTCCCTGCACCATGCCTTGATGAATAAGTCAATTAGTCTGGTTGAACTCTGCCTTTTCTATTTTACCCTGAATAATTACCCTTCTTCCTGAGTTTGGCTCACAGGCAACGAGTCTCTGCACAGTATCAAGGAATAAAAAGTAGGCTGGGCTGGGGCTGGGAGTCATTAGAGATGAATTTTCCTCTGGATTCTGCCACTGACTTTCCAGACAACCTTGAGCAAATCTCATTACCAATTTGTACTTCGATATTTTCTCACTAGCCAGTGTAAATAATATGATAAAATGACTCTCCAAGGACATTCTCAAGGATATCTCACCACCAGTTCATTTTTGCAAAGCAGAATGAGATCTGGAAAGGCAGCTTTGAAGAGGAATGGGAAATTATGGCATAATTCTACCATATATTGTTGCAAATTAGAGAAAAAATGCCCACAGAACACTTTTTAAAAAAACCTGTCCCTAATTCTTCAGAAGGGCTCCTTAACTAGAGAAATTCAAGAAATAGTCTTGGAATTGTCTTCATTACATTATTTATTACCTGATGACTAATCCTCATTTTGATTTGATACAGAATTAACCTGTTCTTTTTTTTTCTCTAGGGAGAGGCAGGAGGGACATTCAGAGAGGCTTAATTTTGTTTATTACTTTATTCAAGTTGTCTCCTGGCCTGAAATACTTCAATTTGCTTTGGAAAGAATCAATCTAACCACAGATATTTCATCTGACTGCTGTCAGCAGTTTCTTTCTTTGCTGTTTGTCTCTTTCCTTGAAAACAGGAATCTCTGCTCTCACTCAACATTCAGGCAGCTCATGAAATACTTCAGAGAAGTGATTCCCTGTCTTGCATAATTGGACATCTTTATATTCAGCTTTTAAACAATAAGCTGGCTGAATGCTAATTGTCCTTAACTGTGTATCTATTTTTTAAACAAAAAAAAAAGCTAAAAATACCTCGATTGAATGTTATTCTAGTGGCTTTTTATGCTTCTATAGCACAGAGAACAATTGTGGGTTATGCACCCAACACAGGGAGGCACAGGGGTGACAGATGAGCTGTGCAGGCACCCAGGAACAGCTGAGGACATGAACTGGGAGATGGGACTTCCTCCCCTCCCTCCAGCCCAGCTGCTGTGCTCACACTTCAAAGCTGGTTGCAGAAAGGTGACATGATGCTGAGAATGTTTTTGTTGTCAGTGAGAAAAGCACTGCTGGGTGCCAGGCTCACTCCATCCCCAAATTTAAACACACAATTCTTTCAGGGCTCCAGAGGGGGGGTTGTGGAGGCAGAAAAGGAGTAGTATTTCTGCAGTTTTACCCTTAAAGCAGTCAATTTCAAATGTGAGTAATCCCTATGTGTTCTAAAGCTGTAACTTTTTGGGAAAGCTGTCCCAGGACTGCTCCCTTTGGATGGAATCACCCCAATGCAGAGACCCCATCCAAGGGTTTGTGTAACTCCTTGGGAGCAGCTCAGCCACAGGACTTATGCAGAGGGATACAAACGAGCTGAGAGGAAATCAGCCCCTGGGTTTGTAACACCTCAAAGTTCTACCTGAGTTTAACACTGGTGTAGTTTTATTTACCAGTAATCTCTCTTTCCCCTTCCAGTGTGCAGACAAAAGCTACCTTCAACCTGGCAGCTGCAGTGGGAATGCCAACATTCCACCTTTCCCTGCAGGCATCAGGAACTTTAAGACCACTCAGGGAAGGGGGAGAGCTGCTCCAGCAAATGTCACCAAAGCTCTCACGACAGGAATCATCCTCAACTGCAGCTTAGGAAATGACAACGCCAAGAGGAAAGTGGGGTGAACTGAGAACAGGATTTTTTGCTGTTTCATAGGACCTATTTAATACCAAATCCTAAAAAAGCAGAATTTGGTCACCTCCCCTCTACATAACTATGATACCTGCCGATTTTCAGATCAAATCTAAAAGGTGAAAGGAGAACTGGTAGTGTGTGCACTTACCAGAGCTTGTTGTAGGCCTCTAGACATTCAGGTTTGACATTGTGAACTGCAACAACAACAACAACAACAGGGCCGTGAGGCAGGCAGGGACAGAGGGAAGGAATGGTGCTGCTGAACACAAAGCCATCACTCACACTGGAGTTTGTACAGGCTGCTGGTCTCTCTTTTGGCCAGGAGGTTGGAGTGGGCGTCTTTCCTGGGGTCCACTTTGCGCACGAAGAGGGATTTCAGCCAGCTGTCCTCGCGGGCGCTGCGGGCCGAGGAGCCCAGCCCCCTGCAGGGAACAAGGACAGGCCCCTGAGCCCCTGCAGCTGCCAGCAGGCAGCAAGGCAGCCCCCGGTGCAGTGGGAGGGATGGTATCACAGTGCCCAGTGACACACTGCTGAACTCCCACCCAGACTCTCCCAGCAAGGCAAGGGCTGCTCGTGCCCACTGAGATTTATCATTTCACCAGATACAGTTATCCACATTATCCACGGGTATTCCCCGTGCTATGGCTGCTTCTGCTGCCTATTTGTTCTGGTTTTAACCCACTGTCTTTGCCCAGGGCTGGGTCTGGTCTGGTGTAAATAGTCAGGAGGGGAAAAGAGCAAAAAATGTGCAGAAGGAGAACTGTGCACAGTGTAAAAGGGACAGGAACTGCCTCATGTTCCTGTGCTGCTTAAAGACAGCTCTACAAAAGGGAAAGAGAAATGTCTTTTAAGAGGAAAAACAGCATGAAAGACTAATTTGGGAAAAAAGATGAGTGGTAGGAAATAACCAGACAGGAAATATTTCAATTCCAGATTCCAGCAACTGCATCACGTAGAGACACAGAGCCAGGCTCTCTGTACAACATCCACGTTTCCCTTGCCTCCAAACACAAGATTTTCACTGTCTTTTCTTATCTAATCTTTATTCAGCTTCTCCAAGCACACTTTCAAAATAGTGTCACCTCCCTTTACATCAGAGCACACAGACCAAGTGATAACTCGGGTTTTTTAAGCGATGTGTTAAAGGAATTATTCCTCTTTTGCAGATGACCAGGACAAGGAATCTGAAACATTTAACTGATCCTCTACAATGTCTGACAAGCTCAAATGTTTTTGCTTCTTTCTCTTCCTTCAATTTGCCTTTTTTTTGACAGCCCCATAGTAGCCACAGTGAAGAAAATGAATTCTGTCACAAGCTTCTCCTGAAATACCAATATTAAATGTGGTATTTATACCACATATATTTACTTCTAAGCTGGAAAACTCAGCCTTTTCCTGCCTCAGATGTCAACTTTTCACCCTTCACTACTGACTTGGGAATCCAGAAGACAGCTAGATCTCCAGCCCAAAGCCTTCCTCCAGGGGAAAAAAAATAGGAAAAGAAAATCTCAAGTTCCTTTGGGAGAATATCCCCCTGGACACACCTGTATTACACAAAAGCAGCTTTTTACAGCAATCCACCTTTTAATCCCAGTGTCAGAAAAGAACATAATGACCTGGTTCTGCCCACAGGAGCAGGATGGAGGAGAGGGAAAGTATTCCACAGCAGAGAAACAACAACCACAGCTAAGATGACCTCCAGCATGAGGAAATAATGTATAAATCTTGGTGTGTTTATTGAAAATGGTGCCTTCCTTGCTCTGGGCACACACACAAACGTGGCTGTGCTGGAAGCCAAGCAGCTATTCCTGAGGGCAGGCATTTGAAGGGCATCCCATGATAAGGCTGCTGCTGGAGCTCGGAGCACAGGGGGGAACCCCACCTCACAAATTCAAGTTTTGTTTTAAAAAGCTCCCTCAAACTCAGCCCTCACAGGCTCCAGGAGGCAGAAGTCAAGCCCACTGCTGCAATACTCAGACCTGTAAACTCTCCCCATTCCCTCCCCTTTATTAAACAAAGTTAGCAAAGTAGTATTTAGAAAACTCATCTACAAGGATCATTGCTTGCAGCAAACTTTGAAGAGGAAAGACAGAAATAATCCTGATGCTTTTTTTGTGAACTTCAGCAGCAGCAGGAGTAAGCTGGAGCTACAGGAATAACTCTGAAAAGCAAATTTCTTTGCTATTAGGAGAATCTCATGACTTGAATGTTAAACTGCACCTAGAACTGGAAGTATGGTTAATTTTCAAAACAATGACATGAGTAATACTTTACATTTATGGAAAATTCTTTCCCCAGCAGCTGTAAAGCTCCTCATGAGCACTGACTAACAAATCACAACTAAATATACACCTCACATAAAGGTAACAGGCTGAGTTTATTAAAGCAAATGTTCACTGCACCCAAACTGAGATTCAAGGACCTGATTTTTAATCAATATCCTAAAATATCACTCTCACTCCAGACTCCCATGAACCTAGAGGTCCTGAACTTATCACTGGTTCAATTCTTTGGGCAATCTGTACCCAAAATTAGCTCTGGACTGAATTCAGGTCTTTCAACAGCTGTGAGCATCAACTTGTCTTTGGCAGCAAGTTCTCAAGCTGCAAATATTAACTTTGCTTTCTTGCTGCAAAGGTTGGGCTCTGAACACAAAGGGCTAACACTGAATAGCTTGCTTAGATTAGATTAAAAATGTAAGGGGAAACATTTCTTTACACTTAGCTCCTGCTTTAGCACAAAATATAACCTGGGTGCGACATACCAGGTCAAGTATTTAGATTCTGTAGTAACCCAAATCTGCCAGGAAGAGTAAGAAATAAACTTGTCTATCGTTTGACAGTTTCTGATCCGTGGTCTAAACAAAGTTTATTTGAAACTAAAATAACCCCAAAACATGCATGTAAAACTTCACAACATATTCCCTGAACAGCTGCTTGCAGGGATGCTTTTAGTCTTGCCTATTCTGAGGCCTGAGGCAGCACCTTTCCCTCTTTCAAAGAAAGGGAGGAAAAACTGTGTAGATCCATCCCAGCTTGGGAATTCTTGTGTTTCCATCACCCTGTGCCTGCTTCCTACACCTGGGAGGTGCCCCAGGAGCTCTGTGTGTGTGTGTGTGTGTGTGTCTGCCCCTCGGGCACCCCTGCACACAGAAACGCAAATCTCTGCACCCCAAAACTTGAGGGATGTGCCTCTCTGTGTGCCCTGGCACCGGGAGAGGGGTGCAGAGCCCAGCTCCCACGGGAAGCATGGGTACACCAGCCGTGACTCCCAAGGGGATTCCACGAGCGGCTGTGAATGGTGAAGGCAGAAGATGTCGGGATGTGCAGTCACAGCCCTGGGGAAACACGGATTTTGGGCTGGGCACCCTGTTGCTCGGAGGAGTTGGGATCCGGAGCAGCTGCACGCCCTGATCCTGGAGGGACAGCGCGGTGCGGAGCATCCAGGTATTTAAATCCCGGCAATACACGTGTGCAGGGCGGCCGGGCACGCCGAAAGCCGTGGCTGTGGGGAGCCCCGTTCCATGCGGGGGTGCCCGCGCAGGGCTGCGGGTCCGTGCGGGGATGAGGTGTCGGCGCAGGGAAGGGCTCTCGGTGCCCCCCGAGCTCGGGCACGGGCGGCCGCCTCATGCCGGCGGCTCAGCGGCGCGGCCATGCTCCCACACAGGGGCGGACTCGGAGGAGGGAAGCAAGGGGCCGGCCTTGCGGCCCGTGACCTTGAGGGACACCCCGCCGCCTCGCACTCCCCGCCCCAGGCCCGGCCGCTGCCCCGCGAGCGGGGCGCCATTTCCACCCTGGGAAGGGGACGCTCCCCCGGCGGCCCCGTCCCGCCCGCCTCGCCCCCTCAGGGCTCACCTGAGGGTCAGCCCTGCGCCGGGCTGCAGGCGCGGCACGGCGGGCGCTCCCGCCAGGCTCCCCCGCAGCAGCACTCGCGCNAGCGCCGCCTGCGCATGCGCGGCCGTGGCGGCCCCGGGACCCCCTCACGGCCCCTCAGCCGAGGGGGGACCGCGGGCCCCGCTTTGGGGGGACCCAGCCGCTGTTTGGGGGCCGCTGTTCAGACACAGAGGACCCCAGCTCTAGTTCTGGGGGCACCAAGTCGGATTTAGGGGGACCCTGCCCCGGTTCGGGGCCACCTACTCAGACGTAGAAGGACCCCAGCCCCGGTTTGGGGGGACTCTGTCAAATTTAGCCTGGTTTGGGGGTGACCTCAGCCCCGATTTGGGGATGAGCTCAAGCTGCATTTGGGGGAACCCTAGCTACAGTTTTGGGGGATCCCCAGCCTGGTTTACGGGTACCCAAGCCCCAGTTTGGGGAGGGACCCACTTGGATTTAGCGAGACCCCCAAGCCCCAGCTTTGAGAGACTCCAGCCCCAGTTTGGGGGGACCCTGGGCCCAGTTTGAGGGGACCCAGTCAGATTTAGGGGAATCGCAGCCCTGATTTTGGGACTCCCAGGCCTGGTTTTAGGGGACCCCCAGCCCTGGTTTGTTCTCCCGGTACATTTTTCACTCGCTGGCAGCTGAAGCGTTTTCCTCACACTCTGCTCTGCTGTACTCAGAGGTATTTTGGCTGAGGAGGAGGTGTGTGCTGGCATCGAATCCTTAAATCACTTCAAATTAAGGACAAAGTGATAATTAGGGTAATAATTAAAGGGCAGTTCTAAAAGCAACAAGCCAATAAACACAGAAAGCAGTCAATGACTAATCCTTATCATTCCATGTTAACACCTATAATGATTCTATCTTGGCCCTATAAACTTTCCCTTCCCATTTTATGATTTTTCTATCAGCACTCTCTGAGACTAATCCAGAAGATAACACATATGATGTGCTTTAAAATCACAAAAGTACAATCTTTTTACTTTAAAACCATTTAACCTACAATTGCCATCACTCTATTAAATAACACAGTCTGATATGTAATTTGGTTTTAGTCACATTTTGAACTGACAGTGTGGCAAGTTCTTGAGCAACCTTCCCAGAGCCTACACTGGAAAAATAACAAGCTCCTGTGATGAATCAACCTTATAGAAAATATGGCATTTTCACAGCTACTCAAGGGAAAGCACAAGAAAGACAAGAAAATATTCACTACCCTAATTAGATGTAGATGCAACCTACTAAGCAAACAGGAAACCTTTTCTATTTTTTGTAATTATCTAGTTGTTAGAACACCTATATCACCATATACTGAGGGTCAAGTTCTGCTTGGATACAACTTCAGTGCATTTCCTTCAGCCCAGGGCCAGATTCTACCCCATATCCAAGTTCTCCCAATCTCTGCTTGGATGAAGTTTCACATTTTATATTCACCTGGGCAGGAGTCAGAGCTCAGGTTTTTCCTTTCCTTTGATCAGCCAGCTCCAATTCCTGAGGAATTTACATAAACCTAAACCTCTGCCACAAACAACAAGAAAAACCCTACAGCCACATGCTTAAGGCACTTCCTCGACCTCAGAGCCCATGCCCACAGTATTTTACACAAAGACATTTCAGTGAAGGTTTCTTGACATCCCACATGAACACTGGCATTCAAAGAGCAGCATTTTTTGCTTTGGAGCACCAAAGGAACTTTAAGTTTCTCACTCCTGCTGTCCCAAATAATTTGCTGAGTTCAGTCAGGCTTTTTAGGCAGCCAGAACTGATTTTGTGCAGGAAGTTAAAGGGCAAATTATTTTTAATAATCTGACAACAGCAGAGAACACAACTGGAAGCTACTCAGTTGCTTAAAGTAAGATATTTTAGGTCAGAGGATAAGATTTTAGGTCTGATACACCTTGTTTCGCCTCTGATCCTAAAGACCAAAAGACTCTTTGGAAAGGATTTCTCAGAGCTCTCATATCCCACTCTCCCCTCCCACACGGCCACGTTTTGAGGCAGATGCCCTTTTAGATCCAAAGCCAGGAGCATGAGGCTGCTGCAACAGCTGCAGGCTCTCAGCTTGCTGTATGCCCTGGAGCAGAGGACATGAGATCCCCAGAGCTGAACCAGGATAAAGTCATCTTTCATCATTAACTGTTCTGGCCTTCAGCTCCACATTAAAGCATGCAGCAAACCAGCACCTCCAGCTCCCCAAAATGTGTTATTTTAATTAGCTTTCCTAATGAGATTAAATCAAATCACCTTTACTCTTAGGCTTTGTATTCTCATCAGCTGCCCTGTCCTGCTGGCAGCCCAAAGAGATCCAGCTCTCCCAGAAGGAAATCCTGCCTTTGGACAGGTGACAGAGCCAACCACCCTAAGCTGCCCAAAGCTTTGATTCTCACCTCTCTGCCACTACAAAGGCAAAGGGCTGTGTTTTTGTTAGAGTTTGGAAGTCAGAAGGCACTGTAAGAGGAAATAAGGACACAAGTATGCAGCTGGTTTTAAAATTCTACACTTCCTCTCAAAAGCTTTAATAGCATCATCTCCAGTAACCCTACAAACCACAAAAGACTGCCTGAAATAAAGAACAATCTAATAATATAATGACCCTCCCACCAAAATTAAACATCACACAGTTGTAGTCTTGTCTTAACAGAGGGGTCATTCCAGGAGGGCAGCTGCCTTTGGGAACTGTCACTGGGGCAAAACTACAGACAACAAAATGAAGTGTGAACACTGAACTTGCATTTTTCTCTGTATTTTCAGTCAAAGCTCCAGGTGCCCATCAATCTGCAACATCTCTTTTTGCATAAGCAACTACATTTACTATTTATTTTGACTACAGATTTCACTGAAACATTTAACATATCACAGCAGGGCCTCAAACATCCCTGACAGAGAGAGACAAAAGCTGGAAGCCCTCTGCTTAAAGTATTTCCCCCACTATTTGTCTGTTGAACAAACTTTGAGTTCCTGAAGTTTCTCACTTAGATAGGTAGTATCTGCCTCGGTCAGATTCTCTGAATCTGACAGGTTTTCCAGGAATCTGGTTCCTGCACAGGGCTTTCCTGTGATGGGATCTATGACATTGCCAACCTTGAACACAATTTCAGCCAGTTCATGTTTCACGTGTTTGCTCCTTCGCTCGGGCAGAGCTTTCAGAAGAACAATGTCTCCAACAACACACTGCTGCAGTGGGTCATGGGCAAAATAGGTTTTTCTTTTGTTAAAGAACTGTAAAAGGAACAAAAAGAAGAAAAAAAACAACAAAAAAACAAGAAACCTTGGCATTATATTTCAAAATTACGTGATGGGTAAATATATAATTAACATCAAATAAATAAATTTCAATAAAGTCTTATGTATGTTTTAAAGTGAGATTCAGTTTAGATCATGAAGAGAAATGCAACTGTGCACTCTACAGGTTCTCCACAGAAAGCACAGCACTGCCCTTCCCAATCTCTTGTCAGGACAGTGTTGCCAACTGAGCCTGGAGGAAAGGAGATAGGGAATAAAAAGCTCTGAAATCTGTATTTTGAATATTTTTAAGTGAGAGTTATCTTGCTGAAGTAATTTTTTTTTTCCACATAAGAAGTATTTTTTTTTTCTCATTGGAACAGCAGAATTCAGAATCCTTTAAGAAATAAATTAAGAAATAAATAAAGGTTCTTCTACTGCATAAAATATTGAAATGGGCTCCACAAGACCCATTTTCCAATCCTGACTCTATCCTTAACTTTCTGGTCACCAAAGCCAACTTATTCTACCTCCATGTACCACTGTTTCCCTATTTAAAATGGAGAAAATACAATTTTTAACCTTCCTGTTTGAAGTGCATTGACAAGGAATAAATCCAAGATCACAGTAACGTTACAATTATGCATACAGAAAAAAACAGCTATAAAATTTATTGTACAACTGACTAATAAACTGTCAAGTCTCCAAAGCATGCTCCCCATCGACATGAAAAATTAAATCTAAGCGTGAAACAACAAAAGCTTACCTTCCCAAAAAGATCAAATGAAGTGCATTAACAAGGCACTTCAAAGAAATACATTTAGCAGGTAATTTGTAAGTCCTCACCACTCACTGCTTTTCATCCTTTGCAGTCATCCCCACAGCCAGATCCTTAAGGAGTTTGATTTGTAAAGAGTCATCAAAACTTTAAAGAGTTGAATCAGCAGAACATTTCTCCACAAAACACAAAAGCCACCAGGCAGGACAAGTTGTTCACTGGTGTTACCTTTAGCAAGTAGGGATCCAGCACGAGCCTCGTCACTCTCACTTTGGCAGTTTTCTGCATTTTGGTCCCAATTACTTTCCCCACTATCCATTTGGCATGGACAGCTCCACGTGGGACAGACATTGTTCAGTTATGGTCATGCAGTGCCTGGCAGCAAGGAAAGCAGAGGTGTTATTGTAACAAAGTAAAAAACATAACTGATTTCTGATCAGTACCAAAATTTTCCTTATTTTAGACCAACAGCTTCATTAGGTCATTTTGTGGGAAGAACAGTTCAAAAGTCCATTTATTGCAGTAGCTGAGCCTTTTTGCCAATACAGAAGAGATGTGTCTATGTCCTTGCTATCCGTAAAAGTTACTTCAGGACAGCAATAAAACTGGACAGAACAGCATGAGGATGAGACCTTACCTCACCAGAAAGGAATCACCCCAATTGTCACAAACACAATGGAGAAAAGTGTAGCTGTGGAAATTATTCATTTAACTCACACTCCAGCAGCTGGTTTGGCTGGAAACCTGTTCATCAGAACAGAGTGCACCCAAACAAGGCAGCAGCCTACAGCTTTTGTTCAGTCGTTTGCTTCTGTGCCTCTCATTATCAGCTGAGCTGATGAAACCTAAGGAAGGTAATGAGCTTCTCAAGCCATAAATGACACATCAAAGAGCTGTCTGATCTATAGTTCATGTATTTGCTTTTGAGTTCCTTCCTGCAAGTAAATTATATTCCATTACCTTATTTGGTTTAATTAGGGAAAGCTTTCTGCACCACTCTTGCAAGAGTCAGGGGAAAAACCAACAGAAGACTTGAATCAATATTAAAACTGATGGAGATTAATGACCATTTTCTCTCCCACTCAGATACGTTGTCAAGCACAACCAACACCTGTGAACTCCCCATACCCCCCCAATTTGTAAGGCACTTGCTTTGATGTCACAACACATCAAAAGAAGAATTTAGGGATACAGGGACACAGCCATAGGACGAAACGCTTCGGCAAATACTCGGGGGCTGCTTTTCCCACGCCTGACTCGGCTGTGGGCGCCAAGGGCTGGAAGGAGTCAGTGTGGGGGCCCTCCTGTACCCCAGGGCTAACCATCCCACGCAGCCAGCCACGGGCAGCACCCACCGAGCAGCGGCAGACAGGGCTAGAAGAAGAAACTGAAGCAGAGAGGGAGCCCTCAGCCCCCCCCACCGCGGCTCCCCACAGCGCTCCGCGCCAGGCCCTGCCCCGGAGCCGCCGTGCCAGCAGGGCCGCGCAGGCAGCAGGGCTCAGCCGGGCGGTTCATACAGCACCCAGGGCGCAGCCCGAGCACAGTGGGGACCCCCACGGGCGAGCCCCAGCCCCGGGGCGCCCCGTCCCCTCTCACCGCCGCTGCCGCCGCCGCGCCTCGGGGGCCTTAAAGAGTCGGGCCCGGAACGGGCGGCGCCGAGCGCGGAAGCGCCGCGCGGCGGGAANCCCTAAGAGCTCTTTTGGGATGGTGGGGGGGAAGCCTCGAGAGGAGTGGCTGAGGTTATTTGGTTTGTTCAGCTTGGAGAAGATGAGACTGTGGTCAGACCTTGTTCTGGTCTTCAGTATTCTCATGAGGGGAATAGGTGGGGTAGGTACGGATCCCTTCTGTCTCATGTGTGACAAGGCTCGAGGAAATGGCTGGAGCTGAGTCAGGGGAGGTTTATGTTGGATGTCAGGGAAAGTTCTTTTACCCAGAGCATGCTGGAGCCCTGGAACAGGCTTCTTAGCACAGTGGTTATGGTACCAAACCTGACAGAGCCCAAGAACTCAGATATGTGGTGGGATTCCTGGGGTGTTCAGGAGTTGGACTCGATGTTCCTGAGGGGTCCCTTCTAACTCAGGATGTTTTGTGATTTTTGATTGTCAAGTCCAACTGTGTATCCTGCACTGCCACTATAACCCCAAACCACATTGCCCAGCACCTGGTCCAGACATCTCCAGGATGGTAACTGCACCACCTCCCTGGGCAACCTATTCCCATGCCTGACCACCCAAACAGTGAAAACAGTTTTCCTAATATCTAATCTGAATCTCCCATCTCAGTTTAAGGCTGTTTTTTCTTGTCTTCTTGCTGCAAGCACAGTAGGAGAGAGTGACCCTACCTCACCACAACCTCCTCTGAGGTAATTGTGGGGAGTGGTGAGGTTCCTCCCTGAGCCGCCTCTTCCAAACAAATGCAGGGTGTGGGTGCTGAGGGACTCCTTTACATGGAATTTTGGGGATGGAGCTGACTCTCAGTGCAGCCTCTTTGAGGTTTCTGCACATCAACAAGTGCTGTGCTCTTTGCCCTGTTGATAAGTGATGGATGTGAGACAAATCTTGAAGGTTTTCCATACAATCTGGAATAATTATAGTAGATATGGAGTGTGAGCTGGCCTGTCCTTGCTATCCATAACCTGGCAGATATTCAGTCTCTGTAAATCTGTGTATAAAATGAAGGGCTAGCAAAAAACCCCCAAACCACTTAGAAACTGAATAATGGCAAAATTATTGGACTTTGAAGTAACGTGCTCCTGGTCTTTCCCCGTGACTTCAGGCTGAGGCCATCCTTTTTTTTTTAATTTAAATTTGCTCAATTACCACTTTCTGCTGGTATTTTGGCTGCTGCCCAGTTTTGAGCCTTGTTCTCTTTTTGGTGTGTGTGTCCCATCATCTCTCACGCAGGAAGAGGACAGGTAAGTCATATTTAATTAACAGCACAACTCCGGGCTGTTTCCCTTCTTAAGGTGGCTGATACGAGGAGAACAGGAGACACTGTTGAAATAGTTTGGTCAGATACCATCCAAGCAGTTATTCAGAAGTTCATTATCAATTTTTACAGATATCCAAGCCAAAACGCGTGGGTTTCTCTTATTTTAGTGCCTGGTTACTTGAATTACAGAGCAGGGAAGTTGGGAGGAGCCGTGGTGCAGGCAGGAAATGGTTAAGAGTTCCTATCACCTGCGAAAGCAATCCTTTGATTTTTCAGAGGGCGCTAACATGCTGCAGTTCATGGAAACAAAGGGAAGGGGATCAAGTAGAAAAGTTGTTCTTGGATTTTATTCTCAGTGGCAGAACTTTTGAGGGCTGGATATTGATGTCTGCGGGGGAAATACGGAGTTTTTGGATTAAAAGGGATTTTTTTTCCCCCCTTATCGTCATTCTAAAAAGGATCTGTGAGGTAAGTCTTGATTCCAACTGGTGACTTTAGATAACTTCTTTTTAGAGTGAGGGGTATGAAAACCCTTTATCTTGCTGACCCATTTTAAAACAGTGAATTCTTTGCTTAAATTATTCCTCGGGCAGGGAGCACAGGCGGGAGCGTGAGTCAACAACTGCGCAGAGCCCACGATGCTCGCCTGTGTTGTCTGCATTCAAATCGCTTGCATTAATTCCTGAGCTGGAGTATGGAAATTCAGGAACTGGGAGAAACATAATGAGTCAGGGGAATTTGCCACTCGGAGTTGCAGTAAATATTTCAGCGATGACACTCTTTCAAACTGTAGTAGTGGCTATGCTAATGTGCTTTTGCAGTGAGGTGCTTCAAGCATCTTCTGTTGGTGGCTCTTGAAGTTATTCCCAAGCCTTCTCTCTTGAATCCTCATTGCTCTCCCAAAGGTTTTGTATTTCCAGCTCCTGTAAGGATGATGCTGATCCTTAAGGGCACATTCATTTTGGGGGTGCAAGAGAGGGGACTCGATTGCCATTAATTCTTTGCCTGTCTGCACCTGAGTTCTCACCTTAAAAAGTGCTACAGGATTTTGTGTGTGTGTGAAAACAGATGATTTTTCACCCCGGTGTGGCTGCCTCAAGTGTGATGGGTGGTGACAGCTCACACCCGGTTGTCGCTGAGCCAGTGCCACGTGAGGGGAAGTTTTTACACCCCGTGAAGAACCCTGCAAAACCCCATCCACTCACCTTGGAACTGCTAAACTGAGCATAAATTGCACTCTGGCTCTCGGGCAGCTTGTTCCTTGAGGTTTTTGTCTACGAGGTGCAGAACTCTGGTGGATTTATCGAGCTTAGTGAGTGCGTGGTGGTGCAGATGTCACTTTTCCCTCTCTGCTTGTCGCAGGGAGTGTGCGGGTCACTCCCCACGTGGATCAAAGTGCAGAGCTGCGCTGAGACACAGCAGCAGCGCTGCTGCAGCGCTCACCTGGCCAGTTCTTCCTGCTCTTCCCAGTTCCCGCTGCACCCCCACGCTTTGCTCCTGCTTTCTCCTTGTCCACGAGGGAGAACACTCAAATCCAGAGCTGCTGGATGTCCCTCCTTTCGTCTTGGGCATGAACAGAGAGTTGGGGCTCTTTTGTTCCTTCACATTTTACTCCCCACTGGTGCCTTTCCGTTCCCCTCGCCCCTCACCAAGCTTTTATCATCTCCCTGTGCTTGTTCCCAGCTCCTGAACTCTCTGTTCCCCGGTTCTGGCTGGGCAGGAATCTTTTATCAGCCTGCCCTGTTTTGCATTCCTGCTCTGATCCATCACGTTTTGCTCCTTCTGGATCCCTGTGCCACCTGCAGGAATGGATCACTGGAGCTGGGTGTCAGAGGCTCTGCCTGGGAGCACTCGATTCCCAGTTAAAGGCTGCTGTTAGCAGGGATCTAGGGAAGGGATTGCTTTTGCATTTACACAACAAAATTGCAAACCCAGATTGTCTTTTTCTCAGCAAGCTTTCTCTTACTTGAAGTTCTTTTTCTAAAATCTTGCCTGCTAAGTGCTCTAGCTTCTGTTGTCAGGATCTGACATTCATTTCAGCTATTCAGTGTGAAAACCCTTCCCAATTTCTTTACCAGTGCTATTGATTAAAATGCAGTTTACTTTTCTGGGGAAAATTTGATATTCAAAAATGTATTTTTGCTGTGAGTCAATGTACTTTTCCATGGAATAAAAATTCTGGAAAGAACAACAAAAAAATGCTATTGGAAATGTTGAACAAATTATACTGTCGTTTCAACCTGGTTATATAAGAAAAAAGAAATAACTTCAAAGTCCAAATGAAAAGCTCTGGTATTTTTCTCATATTTTGAGAAAATGAGTACATTTTTCTCCAGCTGCTCAATTTTATCTGTTCAGAACTTTCCATATGAAACTCTGAGAATGTTCTGTACTGGCCCTAACTCCAAGTTCCTGTTTAACTCAGCTGGCTGTTTCAGGTTACATATTAAAAATGAATTATGAAGCTTTTTTCTCCTTAGTTTTCAGCCATTGATGTTTCTTCTAGAAACTAATAAAACTATTTCCAATTTTGTGTAGAAGTCTGTAGTTCTCAGCCTATAAATGCTGTATCTGATGGTAGAATTATTTATAGTTTTGAAGAAAACTGATGGAAAGGAGCTTTGGAATGCAACAGGTTAAAATTTAATTTTGCAGATTAGAGATCAAAAAATGTCTGCGGTAATTTACTGCTGGTTTGGATGCCCTCACATGATGTTCTCCCTGTCAATATTGCTGTGGTCATTTTGGAGGTTTTCAATATTCCCTTTTTCCTCCATTGAAAACTCTTTGCTGTGCTAAGTAGACAGGACCTGAGCTCTGCTCAGCTGGGTGCACTGAGCTGCCTAAATTATAGAAGGAAGTTTGTGGCAAGATCTGCTTTTCACTCTAAAATATAATCCCTGAGAAGGGTACCCTGGGGGTGATGGGATTGGGGTCTGGATGTGCTGTTCCTTGGGTTTCACAGGTTTTGGGTGGTGTGGCCTCTCCTGTGCTGGTGGTGGGCCCTGCCAGAAGGGACCAGCTTGGGGGGAGTCCTTTGAGGGTTTAGGTCCCTCTGGTCTTGAGGACAATGCTGTGACATTGTTTTGGGGGGAAGTTCAGAAAGAGAAATGCCACCCTGTGCTTTTCCAGCACCGTAATATCCTGATTATTCTAGAATTTTCCTCAGTCTGCAACTTCATTAAGCTCATTATTCCCCGTCCTGAAGAGCAGCCATTACAATGGCTCACCACTGGTCCTCTCTCTGCTCTAACCAGTGCTTTCATCTTACCACAGGTGATTTTCTAGCCCTTGGACCTCTCCTTTGGGCTCTCTCCAATTGTCCTCCCAGGTCCAGAAGTGGTGCCCCAAACCCAAACAAGACTTCAGCAGAAGCTGCACCAGGTGGAGGGAGGGGACTCCCCAGCTGGTCTCAGTGGTGTCAGAAGGATGAATTTCTTCCTGAGCTCCTCTTCCCCACTCTGAGTTGTCTCAATCACTTGTTCTCAGCTCTGCCTCTGATGTCCCTATGATTTGGTAACTATTTTATCTGTCCCCTGCCTCAACTTCCCTAGAATCTGTAAAGAACAACTTCCATGTCTATGTCACCTCCTATTTAACTGCTCAAAATTTGTAGGTGAGGGGCACAAACAAAGCAAATGGAAAACCACTACATTTGCAAGCCAATTTAGAGCTCAGCAGAAAAAAAGGGAACAAAATATTTTATAAAATCCTGGAAGGTGCAGGCAAATGGAAATTTTCAGTTTCAACTAGAGCTTTATTTTGGAATTCCTCAAGGAGGGATTGGAATTCTGCCACACTGTAATAGTCTTATATTGCAGGAAACCAGGAATGCCTCAGTCTCTTGCCCTGTACAGTTCACAGATTCTCACTACATTATACAAGTTTGACCTGTTAATTTTATAAAGTAGAAAGAAGCAAAAACCTTACAGGCTGATTTCCTGTGCTCAGAAAGAAATGCCTGAGAACTGCCTGGAGCAGATCCACACCATCATTCAACTCCAGCTTTCAATATCTGGTTTCCACAAAACCCTTGTGCCTGTGGAAGCAGCATCTCCTCAATTTTTTGGGTGGCGTGGAGGTGATTAGATTTAGAATAGAAGATTTTTGGTGGAATTTTTTGTCAGCTTCTGCAAAATTAAAGTAATTTCATGAGAACTTCACTGGGAAGATTCCTGTTCTAAATAACTTTTATCACTGTGAGTGAGTAGCACAAGAGAATGTGGTAAATTCAGCTGAATTTCAATGCATATATTCTTGGCACTTGTATAATTTCAGGGAGTTAAAATCTCATGTTATAAAGAAATCCAACAGTTTAGTTGCTGAAGGAGCCATAACTGATGGAAAAGGATTGTGTTGGATTTTATATAATAAAGTTTAGCTGCATTTTCTAGTGTTCTACTGAGTGGAGATGCTGCAAATACCCTTGAGAAAGAGAATTTTATTTGTAATAGCCAGAATCTGAGAAAAGACAGCACTAACATTTTCTGAGCAACTTACTTTAAGGAGCAAGCTAATTTTAAAGGTTTTTCTTTCAACATCCTTATTAGACACAAAAAATGCATCTCTAAAGGTGACTTTTTTCTGCATGTTTGGACTCATCCTACTTTGGAATCTAACCAAGAAAATGCTGCTGAATTTCCATCCCTCAATGTTTGATTTCAGGTGTGGCTGCCCTCATCAGCTGAAAAATATGTCCATCAGAGGCCTGAAGAAGAAACAACCAAAGACTTTTAAAGTCAGAATTATCACAGTGGATGCTGAGATGGAGTTCAGCTGTGAGGTGAGAGTGTCAGCAAATGCTGGGCAGCTGGGGAGTGCCCTTTAGCAAGAAATTGGAAAATTAGCAAGAAATTGGAAAAATTCAGATTATCAGCTCATGGATGGTCTTAAAACTGATCTGTTGTTTTTATAAATAATGGATTATTTAATCTCAGGGGTATTCTTCTCTTAAATCTGTTCAGAATTTAAAGCTGTTTGCATGAAATCCATTTGACTGACACAGCTCAATTAATACTAAACCTGCTTTCTTCATAAGCTTTCCAATTATTTGTAAGGATTCCTACTTCTCCATGAAATTATCTTTTTTTTTTTGGAACTGACACAACTCTTTAAGACACTTCCAGCTCGGATGAACTGGTCAGAGCTGGTGCTAAGGTGTTGCTTATAAAATAATTTATAAACTGGTGCTTTTGTTGATCTGGGACATTCTCTTCCAATTTGCCATTTATAAACTCCAGTTCTTTACCTGCAATGGGTGTTTGGATCTCTGGGCAGAAGAGAAAAAGGGATTGATGAAAAAGCTGGCAGTTCTATTAATTATGGCTATCTGATTAATTGCTTAAGGAAATCATGACTGGGGAAAAGTAAATGATTGATTGCTAAATAAATTGGGCTGCACTATTGAAGGGACAGAACTGTCCCTGATTAATTAATTAATTCCTAATCATCCAGCAGAAGCAAAACAAGACACACAGGTGTTCTGGGGAGTTAGAAAACTCAGTTCCAATGGGACTGGCAGTTTTAGTGAGACCTGCCTGCTCTGTGAGCCATTTAATGCAGTTTATTAGGTCCTTCAGAAACAGAATAGATTAATCTTGTATGACTTACTGCTCTGGAGTACTTGCAGGCAGAGTTGTGAAAATAAAGGATTTGGAAGATTTGATTTAGAGATCAGAGTCCTTGTTAACAAATTGTGTATTCCTTCCTTTGCTACCTCTCCTTTCTCCCCAGACACTGCTCTTTTGCTGGGATGATTTCCAGCTTTCCACTCAAATACTGCCTAAAATTTCACCTTTTTTTTTTTTTGCCATTCAGTTTTTAGTTTTAGCAATTAGATAAAATCATCTTTCTGAAACGTGGTCAAATAGAAGAAAGAGATGAGCAGCCTGTTTGGTGAAAGGAACAAGGCATCAGATGTGTGTGGATTTGGGACCTGGAGTCAAAGTGTGCTCTCTGTGGCTGCTAAACTGAAATGAAAACATTTAAGAAGACTCATTTAAGTCAGAGTAGGATAAAGGCTTGGCCTGGTGCCACTGAAATACCTGAGGGGTGTGAAAGGTGGATCTGCTCTCACTGTTCAGCATTCCTACCCCGTGTCCTGATTTGATTTCCCCTGGCTTTCTCTGTCTCTCCAATTTCTATAAACCATCGAGTCAAAATTTTGGACAAATATTGATAAAGACTTGCCACATCCCAGGAAATCAGTGGTACAATCCTCATTCCCTCAAGTGCTTGGTGGTTAAATGACTCCAGCTGCTCTCTGGATGTGTCTGGAGAAGAAGAGGAGGTGGAACACAGCAACCATAATATCCTGATTATATATTATATATTATATATTATATATTATATATTATATATTATATATTATATATTATATATTATATNATACTATATATTATATACTATATATTATATATTAGCAGCAAGAATATTTCATTAAAAACCTAAAAGTGAAATAAGATTACATAGGAGAAAGGGCTAAAATGGAGCAAATTCATTTAGGATATACATGTTTTCCTTGATTTTTCTCTTTCAGATGAAGTGGAAGGGAAAGGATTTGTTTGACCTGGTGTGCCGAGCCCTCGGTTTAAGGGAGACCTGGTTCTTTGGCTTGCAGTACACAATTAAAGGAATGTGCACCTGGTTAAAGATGGACAAAAAGGTACAGGAGACAAAATGGGTGGCAACTAATTATTTACTTCTAGAAATATTGACTTCCTGGAGCACGGGAGCCCAAGGGATGTGTTCCACGACAACTCAGAATTTGACATGGTGGCTTTTTTTAAGGTGAAAATAGGATTATTTGCTCTGATTGCTTCTATCCCATTTGACCTGCAGCATCCCACACTAATCACCACTGATTGCTGTTAGATTAAAGCTCAGAATTACCCTTTCCTCTAAAATATGGGAAGGCTGCTTTAAGTGGATTATTGGCTTCTTTCTGATTTTCCTTGGGAATATTACCTTGAGATACTCATGTATCCTTTTTGCTGCTGATTTGATTTTATTTTATCTGTAAACAGGTTTTAGATCAAGAAATCCCCAAAGAAGATCCCATTAGCTTTCATTTTTTGGCTAAATTCTACCCAGAGAAGGTAGAAGAAGAACTCTTACAGGAAATTACCCAGCATTTATTCTTCCTTCAGGTCAGGAACTGTTTTGAACCATGAATTCCTTCTGTATTTCCCCCAGTCCTTTTGCATTGTCTTTGATCTTGTTGGCAGCTCAGGATAATTTTGCTTGCTTCAGCTCTATCAAGAACTTTGTAGGCATTATTTTTATGAAATGAATGTCTCATTTCTTTCATAAATGTTTATGAAATAATGTCTCTCCTGCCTGCTCTGGGTTTGTATCCAGGTAAGTTGAATGTTTCATCTTCTGCAGGTTTTTGTGACAACACCCTGCAGTTTGGGGGATAATTCCAAACCTGAATATTCCAGGCTTCTTTTGCTCCTTAATATGTGTTAAAAAAATAAAAATTCATGCAAAGCTGGAACTGCTGGAAGAACTGTGAGGCTTTTGGGGATATCTTGTGCTGGAGGGCAAAACCTCTAGAAAACAAGGACTCCCTAAACCTTCATTTTGGATTGTAGGGATTAAAGATCATGGAATTTGATAGGCATTCTGAAATCCAGGTTTGTTCACCTGGCAAGGTTTAAGAGGAGCAGAGCAGCAGACACCATTTGAGCTCCATCAAAAAGCAGATGAAGGAGCAAATTCTTGGAGGTTCATCAAAAATAAAGATGGATCAACCAGGAAAAGCTCCATAGCTGAGTTTGGGATGGTCACTTCCAATGTCTGGGACATCCAGCTTCTCTCCTGAGTTGCTGTGGAGTCCCTTTGGAAGTTTCAGCCTCTGGAGTGTTGCTTTATTCCAGCAGGATGAGTCTGTGCAGGTAGCTGGGATAAATTCAGTCTGCAGCTGGCAATAAACCCAGTAAATTCCCTTGTTCCTTGAGGAGGATGTGCTAATGAAATAATGGGGGAGTGCTGCAGCTCTGAGGGTTCATAAACCCACCACAACTTCATCCAGAACCTTTAACCACTTAGCAATTTATTTCTTCAGCTAATTTTGGAAAGGAATGAGAACAGCAGAACTCTTTTCCTATTCTTCTAATCCTGATTTTTCCACTTTTTTTTTCCTTTTCTCCTTGAACCTGCCTTAACTAGCAGATATGCAATTAGCAAATTCTTCTCATTCCAAAGTAGGAAAACAAGGCTGAAACAAATTGGAACTTGCAAAGTTTCCTGAGTGTTAGAGCTTCAGCTCACACCTGGATGCTAATAGGAAAAACATGTACAGACATCTGGATGCCTGAAGATTTCAGCTCTCCTGACTCTTCAGACCTTTGCAATTTAATGTGGCATAAATGCCTGAATAAATGTCAATGACTAAAGCTAAATATTGTCTGCTTAAAGATGAGGTAATTTATTGCTTCTTCATGAAGTTTCACAAAATGTCCTTGTAAAACTTGATCAGAAAAAAAAACCCAACAGCCCAGACACTTATGGGGGATTTATCCACATTGTTCTAAATTCTGGAGCGTGATTTGCACTGTGGAGAATGAAAGCTGGAGCTTTCCAAATTGGAAGAAAAATCTTTTCATTCTTTCCATTTTAACAGCTTAGAAAGAATGTTCCCTGCACTGTAACTCAGCTTCACAGATTGTGCTCACCAGGGACTAAATTTAAAAGCAAAAACTTTCTTGGTGGTTCATTTCAGTCCCCAGCACCTACAGAGGTGTGTTTGTAAACAGAACTGGTGCTAGCTCAAATAATTTTTCTATTTGGAAATGTTTAAGACTGTGAGCTATGCAAAGTTTTGTTGTCTTGTGCTTGTTCCTAAGCTAAATACACCTGAGAGGAGGATTTGGGAAGATTAATTTCCCCTTCCCTCTTTAGGTTTTCAAACAGAAATTGCACAACTGGTTTGAAAATCAAACAACACCTTAGAAACTATTACACCTCTGTTCTTGGTAGCACCACAGGTTATTAAATGAAAAGAATGGTGAAAGACTCTTCAGCATTGTCTGATTATGCTTAGACCATTGAAAATGAATAAATTAAGTACTTTGTTATTCAGCTTCTCTTTTGAGGGTCTCCTTTATTCTCTCATTCTGGAAAGCTGGAGAACATCTCTTATGGTTTTTTATAGTTTATAATATATATATTTTTATATATGCACAGCCCCAAGTCTGCTCTGCTTGGACCTGACCTCCAGAGCTCCCTCCCAAGCTAAAATCTGATGTCTGACGTGATGCAAAGCTGACTTTTCCAAAGCAGGCAGAAAAAAAAAGGATTGTTAAAAGAAATGAAGCACAGACAATAAAATCGATGTTTTATAGGATATTCTTTTATAGGATCCTTATGTAAGTGTGTGGAGAGAGCTGACTGGCATTTTTGTCTCATTAAATGCAATGCTAACTAAAGGCTTCCTGTGTTCCTGAATGCCAATTTCTTGTTGCTGTTGTTAACTCCTAAAGGTGATATTTGGTGCCAAGTTATAGTCTGGGCATGTCTGCTTTCATTTCAAGCCTGACTTAAGTCCTGACTTTGAGCTTCTTGGACTTGCTCCCTTTTTCTGTTTGTTTAGGTTAAGAAGCAGATCCTGGATGAGGAAATCTATTGCTCACCAGAAGCTACAGTTCTACTGGCTTCTTATGCTGTTCAGGCCAAGGTTTGTGCATAGAAAATCTCTTCTTAAATTGTCTTTTTTTTATGGTTTAACCAACACATCTACATGGTGGTGTGTAAGACACAGCAGGGCTAAAATTTGCTGGTAAAGTTGGTCATCCTGGGAGGTACAAGCACAGCTAGGAAAAAAAAACCATTAAATGCCACTACAAGGATTTTTTTTTCTATGCTTCTTCAATTTAGGGGATTTATTTGGGCCTAACATTTTAGTGTAATCTTTCTCCAGGCTCAAATGATTTCCTGTTGTTTTAAAAACTATCATGGATGCAGAATGTGCTCAAAACAGAGCTCACAATGGGAGGACACAAAATTTTTTTGTCTCTCAGATCTCTGTTCCCCTCTTGCCACCAAGAGCCCCGACTTACACAGTGGCAGGAGGTGAACACAATTTAGCAGGGCTGTCCTTGTGCAGCAGCTCCCATTCCTCTGCTTCAGAGGGTGAATTCCTGGGAGATTCTGTCAGAGCTGCACTTCCCAGGCTGGGCTTGGAGGGTGCTGGTGGCAGGGCTGGGCTTGGAGGGTGCTGGTGGCAGGGCTGGGTTTGGAGGGTGCTGGTGGCAGGGCTGGGTTTGGAGGGTGCTGGTGGCAGGGCTGGGTTTGGAGGGTGCTGGTGGCAGGGCTGGGTTTGGAGGGTGCTGGTGGCAGGGCTGGGTTTGGAGGGTGCTGGTGGCAGGGCTGGGTTTGGAGGGTGCTGGTGGCAGGGCTGGGTTTGGAGGGTGCTGGTGGCAGGGCTGGGTTTGGAGGGTGCTGGTGGCAGGGCTGGGTTTGGAGGGTGCTGGTGGCAGGGCTGGGTTTGGAGGGTGCTGGTGGCAGGGCTGGGTTTGGAGGGTGCTGGTGGCAGGGCTGGGTTTGGAGGGTGCTGGTGGCAGGGCTGGGTTTGGAGGGTGCTGGTGGCAGGGCTGGGTTTGGAGGGTGCTGGTGGCAGGGCTGGGTTTGGAGGGTGCTGGTGGCAGGGCTGGGTTTGGAGGGTGCTGGTGGCAGGGCTGGGTTTGGAGGGTGCTGGTGGCAGGGCTGGGTTTGGAGGGTGCTGGTGGCAGGGCTGGGTTTGGAGGGTGCTGGTGGCAGGGCTGGGTTTGGAGGGTGCTGGTGGCAGGGCTGGGTTTGGAGGGTGCTGGTGGCAGGGCTGGGTTTGGAGGGTGCTGGTGGCAGGGCTGGGTTTGGAGGGTGCTGGTGGCAGGGCTGGGTTTGGAGGGTGCTGGTGGCAGGGCTGGGTTTGGAGGGTGCTGGTGGCAGGGCTGGGTTTGACATGTGAGTGGCTCAGTGGCTGTGTTGGAGCCACCTGCATGGCACAGGGGCTGCAAGGAACTTCCATGGACTGCTCAGATGAGGGGATGGCTGCAGGGGAGCCAAAATGAAATCTGCCTCAAGCTTTCACTTCAAACTATGCAAGGAATGACTCCCTCAACATTCTGCCTCTAACAAACTGAAATAACTTCTCTTTTTTGGGACAGTACGGTGACTATGACCCAAATTTCCACGAGCCAGGCTTTCTAGCCCATGATGAGCTGTTACCCAAAAGAGTGAGTCTTAATTTTATACAAAACCAAATCTTTAAATCTCCTCTTTGCAGTGCAGACATTGCTGGGAATTAATAAGAGCATTAAAAACTGCAGAATGACCAAGCTGTGAACTGCACCTCTGCGTTCACTTTGCTTGGGAGAGGCAGAACTTGGATTTGGATCTTCACAGGGATCCAACCTCCTTCCTTCCTTCCCCTGCAGGTGCTCAGGCAGTACCAGCTGACAGCAGAGATGTGGGAAGAGAAGATCACTGCTTGGTATGCTGAGCACAGGGGTATTGCCAGGTAGGAAACCCCATACATTTCTTTATGGGATTTGTTGTCTTCAGTCTAATTCAGCCCGTCTGGAAATCCAATTCAACAATAAATAGGATCTGTTAGCACCCAGAGGCAGCTTTTCCTAATGTTTGGGTTCAGTTTCTCTCTGTTCTGGAGGCTTCTTAGCATTACTTTTATTGAATATTTTCTTCAAAATTTACTGATTTACCTTGAAGGGAGAAGAAAAGCAAGTGGAGAGAATCTCACTCTTCTTTGGCCTTGCCCAAAAGCTCTGTCCAAGACTCATTTCTCAGTGAACTCTAAGGGTGGTCTTCCAAGACATGGAGTGACAAAACTAACACAAGAATAAGACTGTTAATGAATTTTAATGAAGATTACACTATCCATGAGTTATCTTTTGAAATAGGTGCAACTTTACTGCCTTTGTTCTGTCCAGATGCTGTTTCTATTATCCCTTTTTTCTATTATTGAGGGAAAGATGGCAAAACTAAAGTAAGTTTGTACAAAGGGCCAGATTGCCTGCTCTTTTCTAAGTGGGAAATGGAGAGTCAGCCAGGAGAGAAAGGCTGGAAAGGCAATTCATAATCATGGCTTTATTCTCCAGGGATGAAGCTGAGATGAACTACCTGAAAATTGCCCAAGACTTGGAAATGTACGGTGTCAATTATTTCCCAATTGCTGTAAGTGCCTTATTTTAGCAGTTTTTACTTGCAGCAGATAATGGTGGTGTCCTTTTAAAATTCTCCAGGGAGTTTGGAACTGGGACTCCTGACTTCTGCTTTTCCCTGCTGCTGGTTTTGTTCTCACTTGGTTTTCTTGCCTGCTAAATGAGCAGGTGAATAAAACAGTTAAGATTAATATTTTACAACCTGACAAAAGTTTTGAGTAACCCCAGGTATGGAATAGGAAGGAGAAATAGTTTGAGCTGCTATAAGCAGCCTAGAGGACTGAGTTTATTATTACCAATGACAGCATTCATAATATTTTATATAAACACCAGTTTCCTAAAATACAAATAGATATCAATATATTAAAATACATGCTTCTTGTCTGTGGTTGTTTAATGTCACCAAAAATGCCTTTTACTGATCTCTCTTGTGTTTTAGCAAAATAAAAACCACACAGATCTCCTGCTTGGAGTTGATGCCAAAGGTATTCATATCTACAGCATTAATAACAGGTTCTCCCCCAATAAATCCTTTGAGTGGAGCTCTATCAGAAACATTTCCTGTAGTGAGAAAGAGGTAGGATGGCTTTGATGTATTATTCTTTTTCCATGGGCATGGGTGTGGACTGGGATTCTTGGAACAGGCTGAAAGCTTCCTCTGTTGAAATAATTTTGGGGGAGAAGGGGAAAATCCTGGGGAGCTTTGTTACAAAACTAAAAATAACAGCCTTGCCTTGCAGATGAGCTCAAAACCTCGCTTCCCCGAGGCTGCTCTGAGCTCTGACTCTGTTCTGGCTCCTTCCCTGCTGCTTGGCCTTTGCAAAACAAATGTGTTGATCTCTGAAAAAGACAGATATTATGAATGCCACCGTGCCTGGCTTCCTCAGTTACCCCAGCAGGAATTCCATGATCCATAAAACCTTAATGCTGTTTGCACACGCAGAAGCCGTCCTTGCAGCTGGGCCTTGGAGCCCAGTGGCAAGAGGAGACATGCAGGGAGGTATTAATGGTTTTCTGCCTCACTTCTGCCAGTTTGCTGGGACATGATTTCACTCCCCACCACTGCAATCTCACTGTGAAGCCCAGCTTTTGCTTCTAGAAAGTGAAAGAGTTGGGGAAATTTATTCTCAGTCCAAATCATGGGCTGCATGGAAGGCTGTAATCAGAGAAAACAAACCCAGGAGAACTACAGGGGTACTGGAATACCTGGAATTTGTCAGCCTAAGGGCAGCACAGCCTGTTCCATTTTCTGTGGGCCTTTTGGAAAACGGCCCACAGGGAACTGAGATCTAAAATTGAGCTGAGATTTTAGATTCATGTTCATTAAATCAGAGGAGGCTACAGGTTTGTTGCCTCCAAAACAGTTTTGGTCCCTCATATGATCAAACTTCCCCTGAGATCTGTGAGTAAACTGCTTTAACTCCCTGTTGGGGGGAAATTGGGCAGCCCTGTGTTCAAGCTTCACTTTATTCAGTGACACATCACAGCCTTGCTCCTCTAAAGGCAGCCAGTCATTACCTAGAGGGTGAAAGGAGCTCTAGGACATGATCCTGGTGACTCAGATGCCCTGGAATTACACAGGAATTACCTTGCAAATGAATTAGAGGAACAGAATGCCAGGGAACCCGTGAGGAACAGAAAACAGGGACTTAAAAAAAAAGAGGCCATATTTTGTTCTGCAGCCAAACAGCACAAAGTATGGAGTGAAGCACTGAGCTGGCAGCAGGAAAACCCTGCCTGGCCTCTGGGAACAGCTTGGGACTGAAAAAGTGAGGAAGTCTCCAGGACTTTGACTTGCTGCTCTGAAGAACATGGGCTTAGGCCCTTGACACATTTGTTTATCCCTTCAATTGTTGCTGTTCTGAGAGGTGTTTGATATTTCCCTGGCTTTAAGGCCATGCCTGCTTCTAGGGCTTGCTGCTGTGTCCTGTTCTGATAACCAGGGCTTGTCCCAGAGCTCTGGGGACAGTGCACAGGTGGCATCAGGAAAACCCCCATCCACCCTGGCACTGGGCTGGGCCTGGGGCTTTATCCTCCAGCACAGCCTGATTCTGTGGAGAAAAACAGTTTTACATCACTCTGCCCCTATTTGTGGCATAAATCACTGCTTCCCCAGAGAGAAGTGAAGATGAGCTCAGGTTTGCATTGGTTTTAATAGTTTCAACTTTCCTCCTCACTGTGCTTCCTTTCTTTTTTTTTCTTTTGCCTGTGTAGTTAACTATTAAACCCCTTGACAAAAAAGCAGAAGTCTTCAAGTTCTTTTCCTCTCAACTCAAAGTGAACAAACTGGTGAGTGAGCTGCTTTCCTGCTTTAAAGCTGAGTCTGACTGAGAAATATTGTTTGTGAACAAAATTGGGATCTTGGGATCTCAGCCTAGATCAGCCTGTGTAATTCAGGAAAATGGGATCAGAGGGAGATGAAGGGCAGGAGGAATCTCTCATCCTGTTCCAAACTTACCTGAACTGTTGTGTCCCTGCCTATGAGCCTGTACTGGGTGCTGATTTTCTTGGAGCTGCCAGCATTTGTGCTGAAGTCAGAATTGTCCTGTGAGGCCAGTGTGGGCCTCTTTGTCCCTCTGGCAGGGGCACAAGTCCATTAAAACCCCATTTGCTTTGCCTTCCCTATCCAGATTTTCCAGTTGTGCATTGGAAACCACGACCTATTTATGAGGAGGAGAAAAGTGGACTCCATAGAGATCCAGCAAATGAAAGCACAAGCCAGGGAAGAAAAAGCTAGAAAAAAGGTAGATTCTTCCTGCTCCTCTGTTGTTGAAGACAGTGATTATTATTCCAGCTGGTGCCCTTGCTGCTCCTGTATTCCATCAGTGTGTGTGTGGGAGGTGAGGAGGAGCAGGATTGAATGTGGGAACAGCTCTGTGGGGTCTGAGGGGGTCAGAGGTGTTTGTGTGGAGAGGTGATCCCAGGGATTTGGGGCACAAAACAGATCAACCCGAGGGCTCTCCCAGCAGCCTGAAAGAACCAGGAGGGCCTGCCTGAGGAGTTCAGTGCTGCAAAGTTCAGGCAGCTTCTTCAGCATCTCTGGTGAGCACTCCAGCTGGAGAGCAGCCTCTTCTCCATTTGATGCATTTCACTCAGGCCCAGGTGAGATTCTGCTGCAGTCCCACCAACTACTGCTCATCCTGCTTGCAGATGGAGAGCCAGAGGCTGGCCAGGGAGAAGCAGCTCCGAGAAGAAGCTGAGAGAGCCAAAGAAGAGCTGGAAAGGCGCCTTTTCCAGCTGGAAGATGAAGCCAGGCAGGCCAACGAGGCCCTGGTGAGTTAGACTGAATATTCTTGTGCTTGATGGGCTTTCTTGGTTTGGAAACAGGATTTTTTTGACACCAGGAATTGTAGCTCGGGTAAGGCTGGAGAGTTTCTGATTGCTGGTGGAAAGGGCATGCAGGAATCCCTGGGAAAACCCTGATCTGCCATAATCTGAGAGCCATTCCCTCCCTGTATTTGGCTCACAGGACTCTCCTCAGGCTAAGAGGGAGGAAAAGGAAACAATCTTGGGGCTGAAATTGGGAGAAAGAGGCAATGAAGGGGCTGACTTCAGCTTTGTCCAGCTCTAAGATTTTTCTCCTTGCTTTGTAGAGGTGAGACGCAGGAAATTCTGGAGCAGAGGAGGAGCATTGGACCCTGAAATTGTCTGTTTTTTATTTAAGAAATAATATTTTATCAGTGGATCTCTTGGTAAAAGATGTCTTCTGCCTGCCTGCAGGGGTGATTTTGGAGGTTCTAGACAAGGAATTAAGAAAAATTCTTTCTCCTCAGCTCCGATCCCAGGAAGCAGCAGAGCTGCTGGCTGAGAAAGCCCAGATTGCAGAAGAAGAGGCCAAGCTGCTGGCCCAGAATGCTGCAGAGGCTGAGCAGGAACGCCAGAGGCTGGAGATCACAGCTCTGAAAAGCAAGGAGGAGAAGCGGCTGATGGAGCAGAAGATGCGGGAGGCGGAGCTGATCGCGGTGAAGCTGGTGAAGGAGTCTGACAGGAGGTGGGGTTTGCTTCCCTGCCACTGTGTGCTCTCAGCTGGGCTGCAGAGAGTGCTGCTGTCCTCAGAGCCAAGCCCAGGAGGGGACAATTATTCCTGAAGTGACACTTCAGAGGGACTAAGCCTCCTTGTGCCTTGTTTGTTCCACCTGGATGCTGTTGTTGCATTGCATGTCAAGTTTACAGAGGATCAGATGCAAAGCTGTAGAGATGCTTAGCAAGAAGGATCCAGAATGCAGAAGCATCTTCTATTTAGTGTTATCAAATGAGCCCTGGCTACCTATCTAAATTTACTCTTGATACCCTGTGAGATATGAGGCTGTTTTCATTCATTAGTACCGAGTGAATGGTTTCTTGTTTCCCTTTCAGATCTTTAAGAAGTGTAAAACCAGGTAAACTCCTGTGGAATATAAACCACTCTGAGTGTTTGCATGTTCCCTGAACATGCAGAGCAGGCCAGTGTTGACAGAGGATTTTTAACCCTGTTATTAAGAAATCCTTCTACTTGTTTTAGGATACTGCCAAGAAGCTTGCCAAAATAAAGAGCAACCTCTCCCCACCTCAGGGAGGATCTCTGATGGCCTGGAGAGAATCTGTATCAGCAGGTTGTAACTGAGCCCACGGAAATTAGGAGTAGGAAAACCATGTTATTTCAGCCACTTTGTGCAGGAGTGTGTCTGTCCTGCTCTGCCCAGTCAGTTCTCCATGGGAGCATCCTCCCACAAATGCCTTGGTGTAAAGATAACACAGCAGTGGGCTTGTTCTCTGGAAGTTAGTGGGCTCTGAAATCCACGTGTTGGTTGGAAACCATCAGCCATTCCCCTCAGGATATTTCTCTTCCAGAGCCAAGGAAGCAGAGCACCTGAAACAAGACCTGCACGAAGCCCGGGAGGCCGAACGCAAAGCGAAGCAGAAGCTCCTCGACATAACCAGGCTTAATTATCCTGTAAGTTCTGCTCCACTGGGCACCACTTCATCTTCAGGGATAGTCAGGTGTTGATGACATTTTTATGGCCCCCGTCAAGCTGAGTAGTGGCATGGCTGCACCCAGCTGGGGGACAAACTGGTGTGGAAAAGCAGAGTAGCGAGGATGGAAGCTGGGTTTGTTCAGGGTGGTAGGAAAGGCAAGGCAAAAGTTAAAACCAGGACTGGTGATGGACTTAGGGAGCAGAGGCTGTCTTGCCTTCATGCCTGACTCTTGGTGCCATTTCAGCCAGGCTGTTTTTGTGGGCTTGGTTGTGCTGAGCCAGCTGTGTCATTCTGGCACATCCATCTGTCTTTAGGCAAAGCAGGTGAATTGTCCCCAGCAAGAAAGCACTGCTGAAGTTCTGTGCCCCAGCTCCCTCTTCTGCTCCAGCCCTGCTGAGGCTGGGTTTCCATTCTCTGCTGAAATAGAAACACTGCAGCCAGGATAAATCTCTGCTCTTGGATCTGTGGGTGCAGGGGAAGGGCTGCAGGAGCATCTGTGTGTCTCAGAAACTTGGGAAATAGCTCAACATGGCTTTCTCGCAGAACTGAGGAGATAAATCCCAAATCAGTCCATCAGATCTGACTGACAGTGCTTGTGTTGCCTCTTCCAGCACATGGCCAAGTACCCCCAGTACTCCCCAGGTGACAGCAGAGATGCCAACTTTGACAAAGGATCCATCAAGCTGGATTTGAAGGACATCGACCTCAAGAGACTTTCCTTTGAGATTGAGAGAGAGAGGTATCAGTGGTGTGAATGAATGAGAAAGGCAATGAGATCTTTGGGAATCACAGTTCATCTTTAAATAATTTGGGATGTGGCTGGAGGCCTTTTACTGAGCTGGTGTGGGTGATGTCTGTGTCACACTGGCTTTTCACACAGGGGAAGGGTTTTTTGGTGGCATCAAGCCATGATAAATCCAGAACCTTCTGTCTTGGGGAGGGACAAAGCACTTTGCTGAACTAGCAGCATGTGAGAGGACACAAGTTTCCCTCTGGTGCTAAAGTGTGGAATTGCTGGGAGCTGATCCATCAGACATCCCTTAGTCTGGAAGGAAATGCTTGGTAAGAAGTTAGGAAATAAAAAGGAAGGAAGTGAAGCCCCTTGTCAGTGGGTCAGGGGAGCCAGGCTGGCATTGCCAGAGCTCATTTTACTTATAAAACATAAAATGAAACAAAACCCAACTCTCCTGCTTCCACAAACACTTGTTCTTGGGTTAAATTGTGCCACCCTAAACTTTTTGCCTCCTGTGTGTGGACCCAGGCTGGACTACTTAGAAAATAGCAGGAAATTTGAAGATCGACTGAAAGAACTGAAGTCTGAAATTCATGCTCTGAAACTGGAGGAAAAACAGGCTGGGCTTTACAGTCCTTGGAATGAAGTCCTGGGCTCCTTGGATCGCTCCTTAGGAAGTGTAAGAACCCTAAATCCCTGCCCCCTTCTCCAGCATGAACCCTAAAATGGAACAGTGTGCATGTGCCAAAGGGAGCTGCTGTATTCCAGTCCAAGCCTTTAGTACCCTTGATGATAAAATATTAGAAGCATGAACACTTTTAGAGGAAAACTCATGTCAAAACAAAATCTTAAGCCTTTTTTCCTGCGCTGAATACCAGGACCATCAGCAAAAAATAATCATTTTATCATTATGAAATCACAATCAGGGTTTAAGGTCTTGGAGCAAATGAAATTGTTGTGACTAGTACATTTAAATGTGGTTTCTTACAGTTTGCATCACATTCTCATTCATGTGCTTTGTGGTTGCTGAAGGTCATAAAAGCCTTGGTGTATTTTTTTTTTTTAAGGCAATGAGGAACTAGACCCAGATTTTTTGTCATAAGTTGCTTGTTATTTAAATAAACTCCTGCCCTGCTTCAGGAAGAAGCTGAGAATAGGGCTGGCTTTGTCTGCAGGTTGTTCCTCATGTGGCAAAAATGGCTGTGAGTCAATGGCTTTTTAGGGACAGAAGGGAGGCTTGAAAAATGATGAGGAAAGATGGCCTTTATTTTCTGACTACTCATCTGATGTTCTTTTTGGCTTAGTGAGTGTTGATATAGAGAGGGCATTAAATTTCCATGTGCTCTGTTCTTTTAAAGGCCCCATCATGGATGAAAACCTTCGAAACTGGAGATGCATTGAATGTAAATCTTCAAAGACCTTTCCCTGCTTACTTGTTAAACACTGCAAGCAGCTGGCCCTGCACCAGCAAAATTCAGCACACGGTGCCAGTGGAAAAGTCATCTTCCCAAGCCAATTCCTTGGCTGCCAACAACGTGGGCACAGGAACCAGAAAACAGATTATAAAGGTAATCAGATTCTTAAGTAAATTCCTAAATGTTGCCTAAAAGTTGAGAGTTCAGCGAGGATGGCTGCCTGCAGGGACCTGGTTTGTCCTGCTCTGTGCCAGCCTCACAGCTGACAAGGCTTTTGCAGGATTTTGGAGCCCCTGGTGCTGGCACATCATTTGGGAATGTTTATAACTCGAGGCTGCCTGTTTTTTCTCACTTCTGATCTAAGCTGGAGTGCAAAGCTGTAAGCCTTGGTAAATGAAGCAGAGATGTCTGTACACAGTAGGAGGATCTGTGTTAAATTTTATTTGTACCAGCCAGACTTGGAAATGAGAAATGTGCTCCCAGGTATAGAGAGCTTAAAACATACTGTGCCTGTCTTCTGCTTTTAAAAGGCAGGGAGGAAGAGACCAGTAAATACCCAGGCTCCCAACAGCTCAGTTCTCTTCCATGTGCTCCCTGTCAAAGAGGCCTGAAGAGCACTGAGCTGGGTGTCAGGAGAAAACAACCTGCTTTGAAATGTCACTGGGCTGGAGAATGAGGAAGAGCTGTAAGGAAATGTGGTCTGGAGCAGTGGGAAGGAAGTCAGCTGTCTGTAGGCAGTGCTAATTGGGCAAGGTGCTGAGAATGGGGAAAGCCTGATGGATTTGTTGTGGTTTATCTGAACAAAACTGGAGGGGTTTAGGATCAATTAAAAGCTCCTGAATATAACATTCAATACCTCCTTGAGGGCTGGTGTGCTTAGAACTAAAGGACAGCTGAGTGCAGCAAGAGCTGAGGGAGCAGCTCTTGCTGAGGCAACAGAAGCAACTTTTAAGACTAAACTCAGGGGTGAGGCAAATACATTTGTTTAAAGGAAGAAGAAGCTGTTGCAGAGCATCTTGCAAAAGGCTCTGGAGTTGGAGGAATGGAAGACCCAGAGCAAAGGGAGTTGCTTTAAGCCAGCACTAATTCTCCCTCTTTGACTTGCCTGCAGGTGCAGCAGCATGACTCAGATGTGATCTACATTTGAAGCCCCTCATTTCCTTGCCAGCCTGGTGGGACTGGTGGCCTTTTTACCTCAGCAGGGACACTTGGGCAGCTCTGGCTGCTGCCAGGTGTGAGAGACAAGGCACTGTGGATGCAGAGCTGCCATCCAGCTCCCAGGCAGGTGACATCAGCTGGGAATGCCACACGTGCCCCCAGTGTGGCTGGGAGCAGTGCAAACCCAGAGGAGATGTTGTTTACTACTTGTGCACTTTGGAAGGAACACTTCACACTTTGTGAAACCCTTCCTCCCCCAGGTGTTTCACACATAGAGCTCTGCTGCTGGAGGAAGGATGTGAGGCAGCAAGTGCCCAGGAGGTGTTTGGGATGAGAAAACAGAACACAAGCTTGGTGTTTATCTCCACAACAGACTAATTATGGTTTTGGTCCAGTCCCTGGGACCTGACTCCCACAGAGCTGCTTGCTGTTTTAGTGTTTGCCTGCCAAGTATTTTCCTTCTCCTCCCCAAACATTTCTTGGTTCACTTAATTGATTTGCATTTCTCTGTGAGAAATCTCAGCTTTTAATTCCAGATGCAGAAGTGGACATCTTCAAATACCTCCCATTCCTGGGGGAATCCTTTGTTTGGAATGCAAAGCTTCTGTTCTTCCAGTCCCTGACCAGATCAAGCATTTTCTGCTCGAGCAAACTTTGCATACATTAACTGCCTTCCCACTTCTGTGCAACACGGCTCCCAAATTAGACAAAGACAAAAGATGCTCTTGGTGTCTGCTAAAGTGGGACTTGTTTCTGCTGGAGAGGTGCATGCAGCAAAGTGCCTGCCTCATTAGTAAAACCCACTTGCATTTTCTGGTTTTGTGTGTGTTTAAGTGTCTGCTTCTCCATAAATCTTCACTCTGAGGACTTGTGGGGAAGCAGACAACATTCAGCTGCAGCTAAAGCAGGAGCCCAGCTGAACTTGTGACACGTGATGTAAAAAAAATGAATGGTAATGTTGTTAAATGTCTTGTTCTAAAAGCTAAGATTAAGGGAAAAAAACAGGTTCAATAAAAAGCTTCAATTTCCATTTGCTTTGAAGGGAGCGTTGTGTCAATATTCCTCCAGCATTAACAAGGCAGGTTTGGAGAACAAACACCCAAATCTCCTCTGTACACATCTGCAGCAGGCTGAGCACAGAGGGGGATGGCAGCTGCCTGTGGAGAGGAACAGGAGTGCTCTGCAGGGCTGCCCTGACTGCTCCCAGCCCTGGGAGCACTTGCTGGGTGGCTTGGGCTGTGCTAATTCTCTCCCAGCTCAATCTGGCACGAGATGTTTGCAGAATATTGGCTGTTACACACAATTGCTGAGCTGTCTGCAGAAGCCTGGTGTGTGAGAGGGAGAAGCTGTCAGAGATGCCAGAATGATGAGGCAGATGCTGTCATGGTCCCAAGGCTGGGGAGGGGGCATTGGCCAGGATTTGGGACAGTGAACCATCTCCTGTATTAGCCAGGAAATGCTGCAGCAGCTTTGAATGTGGCCTTCTCGGATTTGAGGGTGAGGAGAAATACTGGATTTCCCCTGGTTCTTCTTTTCCTCTTCCCTTTATTTCTGGCATGTGTCTTACCACAGCCAACTGAACTTGTACCCTCATCCTTCACACGTGCTGGGCCTTCCTTCTGCTCCTGTGTCTGAGAGCCCCATGGGTTAGGGCCCAGAGGAGGACACCTGCTCCATGTGCACCTTTGATTTATTTCGTTGGACTTAGTCCTGCAGATCCCAGTGAAGAAAAGGACAAGGTCACACTCCTGCCAGCTCAAATACAAAAGCTGCCTGCACAAGCTGTTCTCAGCCTGCTGTGTCCTTGCTGTGCATTGCTCCTGTGCAGCACCTCCTTCCTGCAGGCTGGGATGGGTGTTTGGAGCTTTGGGCTGGGGCAGAGGGAGCTGGGATCTGCTGTGATCCTTTTAGATGGAGAAAGTGGAGCTGGGATCTGCTGTGAGCCTTTTAGATGGGGCAGGAGGAGCTGGGATCTGCTGTGAGCCTTTTAGATGGGGCAGGAGGAGCTGGGATCTGCTGTGATCCTTTTAGATGGAGAAAGAGGAGCTGGGATCTGCTGTGAGCCTTTTAGATGGGGCAGGAGGAGCTGGGATCTCCAGTGATCCTTTTAGATGGAGAAAGAGGAGCTGGGATCTCCAGTGATCCTTTTAGATGGAGAAAGAGGAGCTGGGATGTCCAGTGACCCATTCAGATGGGGCAGGAGGAGCTGGGATCAGCTTGAGAAATGCACAACCACACGTGGAGTCAGACATGCTGTGCCCTCGCAGGGAGGCTGCTGCAAAGAGAAGTGCCAGCAGGGTGTTAATTTGCTTAATCCCTGAGTAAATATTTGCAGCAATTAAACTTTGTAAGGTGATGCTTCTGCTGCTCACACTCACCTGCAGTATTGACCACAGGATCTGAGACTGTGCCTCAGCTGAGGGAAGTGTGAGGAGCCTGAGCCCTGATTTTCCCCAAGAAGAGAGGACAGAAGCCCTTTCTGATCAGTGGCTGCAGGATTTGTCCCCCTGGTGAGTGAGGTATTCCTCAGCTGCCTGCTGGGGAGCTGGGGAGCAGCAGGCAGCAGATGGTGCTGCAATGCTGCTCTGCAGCAGCTCGGGAAGCCCTGGCTGGGAAATCCTTGGGAATCTCTGCCCGGTGCTGTGTTCCCACACCAGCAGGCACTCGCTCCCGTTCTTTTCCTGGAGTTTAACCTGACGTCATTTTTGACAGGGATTCAAAGCCCGCGAGCAGTGTGCTCTGGGAAGGGATTATTGCACGAGCAGCTCGGTCCCGTGGGGATGAGCCAGCTCCCCACATTGCAAAAAAATCCCCTAATGCTTCTGACACCTCATTGTCACTGTCAGCCTGTGGAAATGGCCTGGGTGGATTTCACCCCTGACTGCGTGTGGGACCCCACAGCTCTGGGGCTATGTGATATTTTTATTAATGCTGCTTGAAACAAGCAGGGATTTGTTAAATTTGCAGAGCGTGGGAGAATCGTGGTGTGCAGTGCAGAGAGGGTGAGAGAGGCCTGAGAACGGGTCACAGGGGTCAATGAACAACTTCATCCTTTGTTTTCCTGCTGGAAAAGACACAACGTTCTGATCTCAAACAGCGAAAAAATGGGAGAAAAAAAATCCTACAGCGGTGAGGAGGTGCTGGGAGATCACCTGGAGAGAGGGGAAGTCTGTTCCTAAAGTGACACAGTGAGTGGAAGTTGAGTGTCCCCAGCCCTGCTTTCTCTGTTTCTCTGAAAAACCACACACTCTAACCCAAGGGCCTCTCCCTTCCCTCAGAAACCCTTAGATGGGGAACTGTGCAGGTGGAAATCTCCTCAGGGTGCTCCTGAGCCATGGAAGGCTCTGCTCCTCCCAGAGCATCCTGGCACTTGTGCCCCAACCTCAGGAGTGTGCATGCAGCTCCAGGCTGGCACCTGTAGCTTGGCATTGTCACCTGAGCTCCCAGCCTGCTGCTCTTGGTGTGGGGACAGCTGTCCTGGGTCCCTGCTTGCAAAATCACTGTTTTTTCACTCAGCCCTGTGGGCAAAAGGCAGGCCCTGACACAAAACCCAGCTATGTTTTGTTATTTCTGGTTCTCTGCACTGTCTGGACTCTTCCCCACCTTCCTGCAAGGCATTTTTGGGGGGTAGCAGGGTCAGCTCTTTGGAGGGGCTGTGGGCACACAGGGGAGCCCACCCTGGCACTGCACTGAGGCGTTTAGCCTAGGCTAAAAAGCAGATTTCACACCAAAAAGCACTTGGAATCAGGAGTGATGCCTCTCCTGGGAGGAGGAGGAGGCTTTGTCATGCTGAGTTACACCCAGCAGGGTCCAGGCATGGAGGCTGCAGGAAAAAAGTGGCTCTGAAAAGGATGGAAAAGAGCTGATGGTTGCCATTACTCCTGGCTTGGTCCTAAAAGCAAAGCAAAGGTTTCACAGTGTGTCCTGCTGGGGAATTCACAGCAGGAAAATTCAGGAGAAAAGCAGGAGAGAGTGTGCAGAGAGACAGCTTTGGCTGGGATTTGGGAGTGGAGGGATGTTGTGGGTGCTAGGATTCACAGATCAGGGGGGATAGAAGTACTTCTCCCTAAAATGTGAGTCAGTCCCACATCCTGTGGTTGAAAAGGAAAAGGATCCAAGCAGACCCCAGGATTAGTCTTGTCCCAGTAAATTCGAAAGAGAAATTCCAGAGAAAGAGGAAGTCAATAAAAAAAGCCTGAACATTTAAAATAGTGCTATAAAAATCTTCCAGCTCAGCAGTGAGGTGATCAGAGATGAGGATGTGGAGGAAACTGAAAGGGGAGAAATAAAGAAATAGAAACCCCTGATGATCCCAGAGGAGATTTGATGTTCTGAAGTGCTGCAGGCACTGTTCCAAGGCCAGCGAGCTGGGATGGGCACACACAGGGAATGTGGAGAGTAAAAGGCTGGAACCACAGAATTAATTCAGCCCTGAGGAGCTGAAACAGCAAGGGGTCAGCTTAGGAAATGGGGGTGTCTGCACCACCAGAGGCTGCCTCAGCTCTGCTCCTTCAGGGCACAGAAAGAGGGGTGTCAGAGGTGGGAGTGTCCAAAAAGGATATTCTGGAGGAAATTGGGCAGAAGTGCTGTTATTCTGCAGTTCCAGCCTGGGGGGTTGAGCTGAGGCAGTTTCAGAGGGAGGCAGCTCACACCAAAAGCACCTCCAGGCCTGGAGGGGAGCGAGTGAGCCTGGTGCTTCTCCTGGGAGGGAGAGCAGTGTGCTTGGACAGCCTTGGAGGACGTTGGACTCCACAGCAACACTTTGAGGGGCACCTTGGGCTCTAAAAGGGAGTAGCCCCTTGTGAAGACAAGGCAGTTCACCCTGGAAGGAATCTCAGTCTGGATGGCTTTTGGGACGTGCTGGTGGGACTGGTGTCCATGGGAGCAGAGCCTGGTTTTTATCTTGTGTCAGAAACCTGCATGAGAACCTTGCAGCTCCCCTATGGAACCCTGATTTCCTCTCTGCTGCTATCCCCAGGCAGTCTCCAGCCTGTCCTCACGCCAGCAGTGCCCCCTGCACCTCCTTCCAGCCCCTGCTGCCTTCACATGGATCAGTCCCTCACTTTTCATTTAACTCTTTCTGTGATAACATCAGTCTTGTGATGTGTGCCATGGGATTTTCCCTGCCCCAGACATTCCTGGCTGCCAAACTGGAGTGGCTGTTCCTGTTATCCCTGTCCCCACCAGCAGGATCCCACTCTGCACCGCTGCCTTGGGTCCCTCCTCCATCCTCAAGGTCGTTAGAAGCCTTTTGTGTGATGTCCTGCCCTGCTCTAGATTGATGATCCCATCTCCTTTTGCCTCATCAGCACTTTTCCCCTGCCTTCTCCTGCGTTGTGTGCCAAGGTCATTAATGCAAATGTCAAGCAGGATATTTTTTGAGGCAGAAACTCAAGGAACTGTGTGGCTAAGCCCCTCTGAGTGTGCCACAGCCCCTTTCAGCTGAAGCAATTACCATGCTCCTTTCAGGCAGCTCTTGACCAAATTTACTTTCCACATGCCAGTCACATCTTCTCTGCCTTTGCTCATAATTTACTATCTGGCCTTAATTCAAGTGTCTTCCTGGAGCCCAGATGAGTGAAATCTACTGCATTTCCTTCACCACAAATATCTCTGAACTTACAAAAGGCAGCTATTAGGTGTGGTATTTAAAATATGACAGGATAGTAAGTTCAAACAAAAATACTTTCAATTATATCAATGTGCCTGTTCACGAAGAGTTGGGTGGCACAGAAATTTGGGTCTGCTGTCCCCACGTCCTGTGTCCTGGATGGGTGCCCTGTTTGCTGGGTGACAGACTGGCTGGTGGTGTCACCAGTGGTGTGGGACAACGGAGCTGGGGAAGGACCTGCAGCTCAATTTTATTTTTTTTTAGGTATTTCGTGATGCATTCAGCATGAGAATAATGTTGATAGCACACTGATGTTTTAGCTGTTCCTAAGTGGGGTTTTCCTTCAGCAAGGACTCTGGAGCTGCTGTGAGGGGGCAGGGTGAGGACAGGTGATCCAAGCTGACCAAAGGATATTCCATCCCATAGAAAATCACACCCCAACTCTCCTGGGGCACCACAGGTGCTTCCAGGACATTCCCCAAACAAGAGCCACCACTGGCAGCCCCAGGTGAGACACTGGTGTCACCTGTGGGGACAAACTGGGTGGCACCAGAGCTGGACCCAGGCTGGGGAACAGCAAACCCAGGGGTCCCTGTGGTCCCTTCTCCCACCTTGGTTCAAGGAGGCATCAAAACTGACCATCAACAGACGCATGGATACGATTGAAACGATCTTTATTTTAGTCTATTACTCTGCCATAGTTTAAATAATTTTTGTGCTTAGAAAAACAATATTTAGTTTAACTTAAATAAGTTAAATAAAATTCTTTTCCCCATTGGAGAAGGCTGGGGGTCAGATCCTCTGTGTTGTGCCCGAGGCTGGAAGCCGTGCAGGGGTTGTGGCTGTCAGCAGGGAAGGCTCAGTTTTCCAGGCTCTGGAAGTGCTTCAGGAGCTCCTGCACCCATGGCGCCCGTGGATCCGCGCACACCTGCTTCTCCTTCTTGGTGACCACGCTGCCGGGACAAAACCTGCCCTGAGGTGCTGGGCTGGGGCAGTGGGATCGGCGTCCCCCCAGCAGCACCCCGAGTGTGCCGCGCGTGTCCCCGGCTCCCGCTGGGCCCTGCCCGGGTGCTGGCACTGCTGGCTACTCACATCACGCCCGGCTGCGTGCAGGAGCTGCTGGTGACGAAGACGGAGCTGACGCGGCGCCGAGGGATGGGCTGCCTCTGGTAGCTGAAGCAGCAGGTGCTGGGGACACCATCTGCGAGAGCAGGGGACAGACACGGCCCTGGTGAGACCCCCGCTGCAGCACAGCCTCTGCCCCCTCCAGGGGTTTGCCATCTCGTGCCGCATCCCTGGGCAGAACCCCCTCCAGGCAACCCCCAGCTCCAAACCTGCACCCCCAGTGTGGCACAGGCCCCCCAAGCCTCCCCACAGCCACCAGGGGCCCCCTGACAGGGTTGGGGCTCTCCAGGGAGGACACAGCGACGGGGACTCACCGAGGTGACCCTCAGCTGAGGAGCAGGTGGCCAGGAGGAGCAGAGTGACCAGGGTGGCTGCCAGGACCTTCATGGTGCTGTGTGCTGAGGGCTCTGTGGAGGAGCTGGAGCTGGAGCTGGGGAGGCTGCAGGACTCTCTCTGTGGCCCCTGGGGCCGTGTTCCCCTTTTATCCCCCTCCGAGGGGCGGGTGCAGGGTTTCGGAGAAAGAAAGTGAGTGCATCATACCAGGAAAATTATGGATCAGCCGGTTTTGCTGAGCTGGAAAAGACGAGGAAACCGCAGAAGGGGAAGGGCCGGCCCTGAGGCTGTGGCTGCTCTTTGGCTGCCTGGGGGTCCCAAACTGTGTCAGGGCTGTGGGGCAGCTCTGGGGGTGGCATAGCCCAGCTCGGGTGCCCTGGCATGGACACCCCCAGCCACTGCTGCTGGCAGAAAACCACTGCCAGGAGGCAGATGCCAACTTCTGCCTGGGTTTGCCACAAATGCCACTTCTCACCCTGCTCCACCACGGGGATGCAGAGGGAGCTCCACAGCCACTGCACACACGTTTGTCTCCACTGACAACACCAGCTCCTGCTTGGACAGGGAAAATCAAGAGGGAATGAGGTTGTGTCGAGCTAGAAGTCACTGTGGGTCACCACCTTTTTGCTGGTGGTTGGTCAAAAGAACAATTTCCTTTCTGGAAAGGCTGCAGAGACAGACTCTGGTGCCGTGATCCAGGCCAGCAGCCTGCCCTGCCACCCTCCCAGGCTGAATTTATACCTAAGAGTTTTAGTTCTGGCTGCAGCCTCTCAACGCTCAAGTTGTTGCAATAACTGCTTGCCCACTTCTTCCCAAGCATTTAATCCAATTTAATCTCTCCTGATTTACCCCCCAAAAGCAGAGACTCCCATGCCAGGACACAGTGTTAAGGGTTGGAGCCAGAGGGAGGAGAGGATCCAGAGGTACCCACTGGGATCAGCTCATTGCAGATAAAATCTCCAGGAAACTGGAGAGTGACTGAAAAAGGGCAGCATTTGCAATGCCAGAGGGTGATTCCCAAACACCCCCCCTCTGCTGCACACTCAGACAGAGTGAGCTGCCAAAATCATTCCTTCCTCCAGTTTTTTTTTGCTTTTTCCAGCCTTTTCCTGATGCTGCCACAGACGGTTTGCAGTTACCCCAGCTTCCGCTGGCCCTGCTGCTGACCCTGCCTCGAGTATGACTAATTCCTGACTGATTCAAGGGAAAAGTCCAACTGCCCAAAATGCTGAGCCATGGCAGTGACCCGGCTCCCATCTCCACTTCTTGTCCAGCAAAGCTTCCCCAGCCACCAGGTCCTGCCTGGGCTGAGCATCTGTGGGGCAGAGGTGGGAGTGGGTGCAAATCTTCTCCTGGAGCTGGTCAGGAGGAGCTGGGCAGTGCTCATCTGGCCTTGGGGTGGTGGAAGAACAGGTCCAGCTGTTCCAGCTGTTCCAGCTCTTTCTCCAGCTCCCAGTTTCCAGCTCTTTCTGTTTCAGCCACTCTGTGCATGGGGCTACAAAGGAATCAATCAATCAATCAATCAATCAATCAATCAATCCTTTGGATTTAACAATAACCAGGGTCTCCATCTGTGGTGGTTCAGGAAGGCTTGGAAAATTCACCTGCTGTAAATGCTCCTGCTTGTCACACGTCCCTGGATACACAAAGGCAGAAGGAAGGGACTCAATTCCCCAGAGTAATGCAGATCTGCAGGAGTTTATTCTGGATTTCTGCCCTGCTGGTTGCAGAGACACCGAGAGGCTCCTCTAGGTCTCAAAGCACCCTCTGTGTGCAGAGGAATCCCAAGTTCAGGGCCAGCCAGTGGAATTTTTTTGTGTTTTCATGACCCTCTCTGCCTGTAAACCCCACGTGTCCTACAGAGATTCCCCCACACCTCTGCCCTCCAGGCAGCCCTGGAGTTCTGGCACCTCTCCTGCCCTCACCAGGGCGAGCTCTGTGCATGGGGGAGAAGTGGGAGTGGGGACAGACAGGATGAAGGAAACCAGGAATTGCTGTCTGGGTCAACCACAGCAACGAGATCCTGAGCTATCCAAACCCTGGGCTGGGATTTTTTATGGAGAGAGCAGCCCTGAGCCAGGGATGAGCCGAGCTTGGCTTGGTGGGTGCCCAGACAGAGGGAAAAGGCAAGAGAGCAGCAGTGGGGGACCACAAACACCAGGAGCATGATGAGGAATATCCCACAGCCAGAAAACCTGGAAACTGAGACCGGGGCACGGCGGGCACTGCAGTTTCCAGAGGATGGCTTGTCATCCGGCAGGAACCGCAGAAAACCTCACAATTAATAGATTATTTCTGACAGAAAAAGCAAAACTATTTCCTCTTTGCTGCAGAAGTGAGTGGCCAAGCTTTCAGTTCTCCATTCAGCCGAGGGCCGGATGGGAGTTCTTACTGGATGCTGATGAAATACTTTCCATTGTGACTGGAATCGAGGATATTACGGCGAATTGCACAAAAGTGCAGCTCAGCAAGAGCAGGGAGCTGGTGTTCAATTCTGTTTAAGGAATTAGATATGAGGAACTGGTATAAAGGGAGAGTAAAGAAATTACTTGTGGTTTTGTTTCTCCGGCCACTGAAGACCTTTGTGAGCAGGTGACATTTGAATCCAGCAGAGGAACACAAATTTGGAGGGGAGGAAAAACAGGGAAAAAGAAACGTCAGCTTTACAAATGCAAATTTGAAAATCTAAAGAAGGAAAAAGGCCATTAGTTAGGGAGGGGAGTAAAGAGCCAAAGATGCCACTCCTTTTTGGCTTGTCTGGTTATGGTCTGGTTATGGAGTACTCAATACCACCAAAATTTTGTGCAGCCAGGAGAGAAAAGGGAAAAGAGAACAAATAAGGAAGAAGAGGCAGTTGAGGCAGGTGCAGCCAAAACAAAAAGGCTGCAAAGAGTCCCATAAATTCCTCCTGAGCCAGGCTGTGGCCACCTGACCACCAGGACAAGCTCACATGGAGTGGGAGAGCAAACGTGGCGCTGGTCTTGTGTAATCGGATGATTTTGGCACTGCCTTGCATGAGCATCCCAGAGAAAAGGAGAGAATTAAGTCTAAACCCCCTCACTCAACCCCTGGGGCTGTGCAGAGGGACCATCCCTGACGGAGGGCAGGACACGGGCGAGCAGCCAGGAGCAGCAGGGACAGTGTGGGGCCAGAGCAGACCCCAAATTTGCTCAGTCCTGGGGTGAGGAACCTCTCCCTTAGGGCTCTTATCCCAGAAATACGGGGTGAGAGGAGGATCACAGAATATTTTTGAGCTGAAAGGGATCAGCAAGGATAATCAAGTGCAGCTACTGACCCTGAGGTCAGCAGGGAGAGGAGTCCCACACTTTTCAGCACCAAAGGGATCAGAGCAACCTCTGCCTTCCCCAAGGCAGGAGCCCACAGCAGGAAGAAATGAAAGTCTCTGCCAGCACCTCGATCCTGTGCAAGCGCAGAGGAAGCCACTGGGGTTATGCAACATCCCTCTGGGAAGTGACACTCATTGATAAAAACCATGTAAAGGGGTCCTGTGGCTCTGAGGAGAGCACAGGGCTGCCTCGTGAGCTGGCCCTGGCCCTTGGGTGTGTGGTTTTGTGGCAGTAATTCTGCATTCAAAGCACACTTCCAGCACCAGGCCCCACTGATGGATTCGGAACTCAAATTTCCAAATGTTCCTGCCCTCTCTGAGGATGCTGTGGTAAGACCCCCCAACCCAGGACAGGTTTTCTGTGGTCCTGCATCCAAGTGGCTTTTGCACCAGACTGAGAGGAGGAATGGTAAGGAAAAGAACAACCTCTCCCAGGCAGGAGGCTGCAGCACACCTGGCATTCCAGAAAATCCCAAGGGGATTAGCAGGGGATGATGTCCAGCAACAGGGGGGGATTTGGCACTGCAGCCACACGTGTCTGCCACCCTCCACTACCAGGGCCACGGGGACGCTGAGCTGGTGGCCCTCAGCCCCACCCTTGGCAATCTTTCATCTCCGAGTCGCTCAGTGCTTTCACCATCTGGCACCTCTGTGTGGGCTCCATCTCTGAGTCAGGATGCTCAGGGTGAAGGTGGCATTTGGATGGCATCCCCACCCTGAAGATGTGTCACCTGGGGGTGTGGCTTGGTGCTGGGTTAATGGTTGGACTTGACCTTAAAGGTCTTTTCCTTAATGCTTCTATGGTTTAGAGAACGGATTCCTGCCCTGTCCTTCACTCATCCCAGTATTCTGCTGGATCCTGGGATTTCCAGCACCAAAGGGCAACCAGAAAACTCTTGTTAACTTTCTTTTTCTCTGCAAAAATGCTTTGATTGAGAATTGCAGTTACACAGTCCTAGGCAAGAATATTCCTTCTGATTCCAGACCAGTTCCAGGTGATGTAGTCCTGTGGGCATTGGGGCAGATTAATTGGCCCCAGGTCATTGATTTGTACAAAAAATGCCCTAAATGGGGGCAGATAAATGGCAACAGATCTGGCCATGTGTATAAAGGTATCTTGAAGAGTGAGGCATGTCTTAGCTCATCAGAAAGATGATTCAAGTGAGTCACAAAGACTTTTTCTGGAGAAACTGGCTGCCCATGGGTGCCCTGTTTGGGTGACAAACTGGCTGATGGCCCAGGGGTGGTGGGGAAGGGAGGGACACCCAGCTGGGGCTGTCACCAGCGGTGTTCCCCAGGGACAGGGCCAACTCAAGCCCTAAACACCCTCAAACACCCCAAGGGGAACCTTTCTCCCATTGCCAGCCTCGCCTCCATCCCCATCCCGTGGGCAGCTGCCCAGGGTGTCCTCAAACCCCACACCTGGGCAGGGGCTGCTGCACCTTGGAGGGAGCTGGGCCCTTTGGGTTCCCCTGCCCTCCCAGGGCTCCTGGGCTGTTCCTGGGAAGGCTCAGCCTGGATGTGACCCGTTTCTGCCCAGGACTGACGTCTCACTCCAGGTGCAGGTGAACACCAGAGGGTTTATTGAGTCCTTGGGGGATGTGCAGTGCAGGGGAGGGGACGGAGCGGGCTCTGCAAGATAACATGGAAACACACGGGGAATTATGGGATACCAATAAATAGAGCTTTTGGGGAAGGCAGCTTCACGTGGAGGTGCTGTTTGGCTTCTTCTGCTTCCTCAGGTACTCCTGGAACCACCTCTCCTCTGGGTCCACACAGACTGTCCCCTTCAGCAGCTTCACACTTCGGGGGAAGAATATCCCGAGTCAGCCGGGAGTGCAGGATCCCCCCAGGGATTCCTGCAGCACCCTGCCCCCCACTTGCCCTGCCAGTGCTGACTCTTGGGCTGCTGACAGCAGAAATGGGGCGAATTGGGGCTGTTTGGGTTAAGCAGGGAGCGAGGTGAGTGTGAAGAGCCAGGTTAGGACAGCCCCACTCACAGCAGCCTGTGCAGGGTGACTCGTTTTGGGGGAGTCCCCAAAAGCAGAGCAGCTGGCGGGGAAGGAGGGCGAGCGAGGTGAGGATGGGGTGGCAGGGAGGAAGGCTGCCTGGGAGCTGGGGTTACTCACAGAACAGCCCTGTGGGTGCAGGTGGGAGCCGTGTACAGGTAGCCCTGGATCCTGACCTCGGGGATTCTCCGACGGGTGAACTTTTCCTTGGAGCAGCACGTGCCTCTGGAGCTGCGGACTGAGGGCGGAGGGAGGGCTCAGTGCTCTGCCCCTCCTGGCACGAGGGGTGTGGGCTCTGCTCCTGCTCCCTCATCCCACAGAGGGAACATCTGGCAGCCCCAGGGGTGATGTCCTGCCCCAGGGTAGGAGCCCCCCGTTTCCCTGCCCGTAGAGCTCCCCAGCTGGGGCTCTGGGGCTGAACCAACCCTGGTTTTACTCATTGTGAACAAATCCAGGCCAGCCCCCTGCTCAGGCAGCTGGTGATGCCCCACAGCCGCACAACCCCATCAGAGCTGACCTCTCCTCCCTTCCCCAGCCCCAAATCCCATCAGAGGAGGAGCTGGGACAGCTCAGAAGGGAAAATCTCCCTGTTGGTACTTACAGGACATCCCCTGGCTTCCAGTCCAGGCAGCTGCCAGCAGCAGGATGAGCAGGGCCAGGGAGATCTTCATGTCCAGCCCGAGGCTCTGTCAGCACCAGCAGCTCTGGTTCCACTCAGGCCACCAGGAGCTGCCTGCCCTCCTGCCTGCAGCCCTGTGTGATTTATAGCAACCCCTGCCAGCCTTTCCATGACAGCTCCGGACCCTCCCCCTGGAAAGAACCGCTTGGATCTCTCCGTAAGGGGCGAGTGGTGAAGGGAAATTCCTTCTGGCAGCCACTTAGGCCACCGTGACACCCGAGGGTGCTGGAAAGTGTGGGAGCGGCCGGTGCTGCTGGGGCTGGGCGGGTATTTTGGGCTGGGTTGTGGCCACCAGCAAACAGCACAGGATGATGCTCACACTTGTGAGTTCCTGTGCAGAAACCATCCCTTGCCACTGGCTGGGAGGTGGGTGGCTTGGTGGCGGCCAGGTTTGTCCCCGGGTGTTGCTGGTTGTTCATCGTGGTGGCTCTGCCACTGTCACAGCGCCCGTCACATTTCCTGGTGGCATCCTGGGATTTTGGGCTGGCTCAGGCATCCCTGGATCCCCCTCTAATGGAATTTGGGCCGTTAATTGGGATGGTGGATGAGGAGCACGGGAAGCCCCCTCCTCCCGGGCATGTTGTCCCTCTGGTTCTTCCCCAAGGCCCTCATGGATTTGGTGTGGCCCCATTCACCCCTGGACACCCTCACAGAGACCTGGCTGAGGCTCCAGCTCATCCTGGCTCCTTGCTGATCCCAACACCTGGGCAGGAAAGCCGGCAGCAGGATCTGCCCAGTCCCAAGAGACTCTCACAGACAGATGTTTGCATGTGGGAATCACGTTTAATTCTGTTCAGCATCTACAAAAACCAGCTGTGGAGCTGCTCCCCCTCCACCCCCTCCTGCTGCAGCCTCTCCATGGACCACAGAGGGTCTGGACGCTCCGTCCTGCTGGGCTGGCAAAGGCCCTTTGCCTTCAGGGAGGTGGCGAGGGTCATCGTGATGGGGAGGATGTCCCTTGTGAGCTGCTCCATCCAGAAGTGTCCCCTCTGCCTCGGCGGTGTCCCCCACGGGGAGGAGTCCCCGCTGTCCCCGCTGTCCCCAGCCACCCCGCTAGCTGGGGATGGAGAAGGAGCTGACTTGGAAGCTCTGCTGGTACCTCTTGACCCACGCCCTGCTGGCCTGGGTGCAGATCTCCTTCCCATTCCTCACCCTGAAGCTGGGGCACAGAGAAGCTGGGGTCAGTGGGGACCCCAACACTGCATTTCTGAGGGGCTCAGGGGCACAGGGGATCGGGGCTGGACCCACCAAAGCAAGGCAGGGGGTGTGGCAGGATCCAGGGGTGGGTTTGGGGTACTCACATCACAGCCTGGTGCGGGCACTCGGGGCTGGTGGGGTAACAGGCCACCACGTTGTCCCTCTTGATCCGTCTCGTCTGGAAGTTGAAGCAGCACTTGTCCGGCACTGCTGGAGCTCCTGGGGACAGCACAAGCCTGGCTTAGCCTGGAGACCCCCAGTCCCTCCTCAGCCCTCCTGACATGGCAGTGGCAGCTCTTTGGGGGGGATCCCTCTGCACCCCGTGCATGAAGCAAACCCAGCCCCACAGCCCTGGGTTCTGTCCCCATCCCCCAGCCCTGGGTTCTGTCCCCATCCCCCAGCCCCTGGGCTCAGGGCAGTGCTCACTCTGAGCCAGGCTGTGCCAGCAGAGCGTGGAGAGGATGAGGAGGGCACAGACCACCCTGGCTGCTGTCCCCATGCTGGGCTGTGGCAGTGGCTGAGCCGCCTGTGCTGGGGCCAGGCTGCCCCGGCTGCTTTTATGGGGGAGCTTCCCCCAGGGCCAGGGGGAGGGCCTGGTCCCCTGCCACGTCCCAAAGCACAGAGGGTAAGTGATACTCATCCCCTCATCCCCTCCCCAGCCCTGGGAAAGAAAAAATGTGCTCCCAGGCCGTGCTTCTGGCACCGATGGGCTTGGGATTTTTCCTGAGCTCCGGCCTCCAGCGTCAGGGCTGTTCCCAAAGTTTGGCTCTGCAGCCTGACTCCCTGGGCAGGCTGTGTCCAGGCCTCGTGGAAGGAGCCCCAGCGGAGGTGAGAGGGTTTGGGGATGTCCTTTGGATGGGTCAAGGAACAGGCACAGCATCCTGCAGGGTCTCCCGTGGTCCATGTCCTCCTCCTGCCCTCCAGTTTTGTGTCCTGGCCCTGGGGACCACCAGCCAAAAACCCCTTTACCCCTCCCCCCAAAAAACCAGCCATAGAGAAAGTAAAGCTAGAGAGAAAAACCCCCAAAACGTAGAGAAACAGCTTCTGCCCGGTTGCATCAGGCACATGAACTCCTCTGTGCAGGTTTTGGGGTGTTTGGGGCCCAAGGGGGAGGGGGGAGGACGGGCAGGTGGCTCCACTTCCCCACGCTCGGTGCCAAAGCAGCAGCTCATGTTCCTGGCCGTGCTGGGCTGGGGAAGGCAGAGGCCAGCGAGGGAATCCCTGGTGGGTTTTGCCTGGCTGCAGCTGTCTAAAAAGCCCCTTCTCCCCCCTGCCCCTGCAAATCCCAGGGCGCTGCCCAGCTGCCGGCAGCTGGCGGACGGGGGGAAGCAGCCGCAGGGGAGAGGCGGAGGCTGCGCTGGAGCCGCGTCCCACCGCGGGGCTGGGAGCGCCGAGGGCACCCTGGGGCGTCTGGGACACAGCCCTGCCTTGGGGTGCTGCTCCTGGAAGGGACCTGGGAACGGAGAGCGCCTCCGTTTGCTCTTCCCCAAAGGCATTTCCCAGAAATCAGCCTCAGTTTGTTTGGGATGCGCGGGTGGGAGGACACTGAGGTGCCAAGTGACGCCCCAGGGCTGGTGGGAGCAGATCGGGGGGGTTGTGCTTGTCTGGCAGAGCCGAGCACCTTTTGTCGTCACCCGAATTCCCAATTAATCCCTCCTCGGGGAGCAGAGATGTCTCTGGCTCTGCTCTGGCTCAGCCCCTGGCTCGCCTTTCCCTGACTGGATCCATCTTTTCCCTCATCCCTCTTCCTGCCCCCACGCACCACCGTGCTCCTGCTGCAGCTGGGGCTAACGCGGCCCTCTGAGGGTAGAAAACATTCCCCGGAAAGCAAAAGGAAGGACAACAAAACAGGGTTGATTGGTCTGGGAAACCCCCTTTTAGAGACTGCGAGGTAAAATACTGGGATGCAGCAGGCAAAGAAGGCCGGGAATGGCACTCCCAGCTCAGCGGGGTTTGATGCAGAGAAGGGCACGGGACATGGTCAGAGTCTCCGCTCTGGGGTGGCCCCACAAGTCCACTGATCCCACAGATTATCTGGGCTGGAAAACACCTTTTCCCTCCCTTTCTTCCCCTGTTTCCTGGGGGCTCCGTGCCTGCACTCCCAGCTCTGGTCCAGGCTTGGACGAAGGGGACACATCCCGCTCCAGCACGGGGGGAGGTGACAAACCCGGGCACTGCCGGGGGCCTTCGGGGCCGCTCCGGGGGCTGAGCTTTCACTGCCCTCTCCAAAATATTTGTAGGTGCTCCAAACCTCCCACTTCTGGGTGGGACTGGGATATCCTGGTGGGCGCTGCAGTCCCACGCAGTCATTCCTGACAGAAAGCAGAGCATTCCTGGGGAAATCCGTACCGGGAATGATGGTGCTGAGTCCCGGCCAGCCCGGGACACACAGGAACACCTCGGGACACCCCGGGACACCCCGGGAATGCCGCTGGCCCCCGGGGCAGAGCTGCTTTTCCAGCCGATGCTTTATCGATGCTGCGGCATTTCCCTCTCAGCCGATCGATACCCCCGGGGGCGGCTGGGGCAGCCAGAGTCACGCCCGGGAGCGACGCTGCTTTGCCAGGACAGGGCTGTTTCTAACAAGGATTTGTTTGATTTCCTCTTCTCCATTTGTTTGATTTCTTCTGCTCCCTTTTCCACCGCGGTCGGGTCAGCTTTTCCATCGCCTCGCCGGGGCTGACGCTGAGGTAACCACTGAATTCACACCCCGTTCGTGCCGTTTCCTTTTGAAAAGTCCTTGTCCGGCCCCAGCCACCCAGGACTTCCCCAGCTGCTGCAGAGATGGTTTCTATCAGGTTGGGTCACCAAAAAAAGGTCCCCCAAAAAAGGTGGCTCCCCTTTGCCATCCACATCCCTGCAGAGCCCAGCTGGATTCTGCTCCCAAAAAGAAGTGGAGATGTTTTGAGGTTTTTTATTTTTTTTTTTGTCCAAGGCATTGCCTGGCACCCAGAGACTCCTTCCTGCTATGGAATTAAGATGGGATGAGTGCTGCCATCCTTTTCCAGGGGAGATTTCACCAGGAAAATCACGGCTGAATCCAATTTCAGACATGTCGATCCTGTGGGAGGAATGCTGAGCATGCCACAGGTGTTGCTGGAAGAAGCTGGCCCAGGCTTGGACCAGCCCAAGTCACCCTCACCTACCTAACTCAGGCTCAGGGAAAGGTTAGGAGCGATGCTCCCACCTGTGGGAAGTGGAAACACGGTGGGAAGCATGGCATTGTGTGGCTTTGGTGTAAATCTCTGGCGTTTGGGCTCCTCTCTTGATTTTGGAGCTGTGTCCCCACATCCCGCTGGCCCAGAGGGAGAGCAGCCCCAAAGGGAAGGGGTCTGAGCCCAAAGCAGTGGTGGGGAGCTCAGAGAGGTGCAAAGTTCCCATTTGGGATGACAATCCCTGTCCCCATCTCCTCAGGGCAGGGGGTTTGTGGTTGTCGCGCTGTCCCTGGGCATTTCATCCTCTCTCAGCTGTCCCGAGCTGAACTCTCCCCCTTCCTCCACACGTCTCCGAGTGCTCCCTGACTCATTTCCCGTGTCCTTTGGCCCCGGCATTCTGGCTGCCCCCGCACGGGGACGGCCCCGGCTCAAAAGCTGATTTCACACCCAACTCCCCTGCCTGAGATTGCGATCAGGGCTGGGCTGCTCGAGCTGAGCGAGCTCTTCCCAGCCCTGGCCTTTGAAAACCCCGAGCTTAGAGCTCAAATAAACCCAAAGCCTCCTCTGACTCCTGATCTGCACCCCGATTCCTGATCTGCACCCCGACTCCTGATCTGCACCCCGACTCCGGCCGTTTCCTCTTTCCTCATGATTCCCCAGCAAACCTGAAAGGCACAAAACAAGAAAAAGAAGGATAAATCCCAAAACAGCAAGGAAGATGCTTGTAAAATCCTCTGCACCCAGGTGCTGGGATCAAAACCAATCCAAAAAATCCACACTGGGGACTTGCTGGGCTCTCTGGAATTTCTCCAAACTCCAGCCCCAAGGCTGGACAGTGCCCATGGGATGCAGGGTGATGGGTAACGGGGATCAGCATCACCAGGATTTGGGGAATTCTGTTTCACCCCACCTGAATCCCCCTCCCCGAGCTGGCCCCGGGTTCCTGGGGTGTTTTCCCAGCTATCAGCAGCTCCGATCTGCCTTTGTGGCCTCGGTGACCTTTTTCACACGTATTTTCTGCCACCGCCTGACCAGGGAGGAAAAGACACCCAGGGGAGATGAATTCATTTCCTCCAGGCCCACCCCGGGGTATTTTCCTTGAGAATCTTCCCCTGGCATCGCTCCGAGCAGGTGGGGTGGGTGGAGCCCCCGCAGCAGCCCCGCTGCGCTCTCCCCTTCTCCCGTTTTGGAAATTCCCCTAAAATCCTCTCACAAGTGTTTCCTGGGCTGGGTGTGGGGAAGGAGCCTCCTGATGTCCCCAGGAGTTCGCTGCAGGGAAAATTCCAGGTGGGAAGCGTTGGAATGGGACAGCTCAAAGGGGATGAGGGCACGTAATGGGGGGAAGATGGGCATGAAGATGATGGGGATGAAGGGCATGAAGATGGGGATGATGATGGGGAGGATGATGGGGAAGATGAAGGGGATGATGGTGGGGATGATGATGGGGATGAAGGGCATGAAGATGGGGTGAAGATGAGGATGATGGTGGGGGTGATGATGGGGATGAAGGGCATGAAGATGGGGATGATGAAGAGGAAGATGGGGGTGAAGATGGGGATGAAGGGGATGATGACAGGGATGATTAAAGGGATGAAGGGGATGAAGAGAGGGTGAAGATGGGGATGATGAAGGGGATGAAGATGGGGATGATGAAGGGGATGAAGATGGGGATGATGAAGGGGATGAAGATGGGGATAATGAAGGGCATGAAGCTGGGGATGATGATGGGGATGATGAAGAGGATGAAGATGGGGATGAAGGCGGGGATAAGCACCAGCTGTGCAGGGCTGGGGTGAGGCGTGGGTCCCTCTGTTATTCTTGGGACCTCAGGGCTTGCTCGGGGTTCATGGCAGTGGCCAAGGCCTGAGGTGCCAGCCCAGGGTCGGCGCGAGCAGGGTTTGGGGCAGCAGCAGGGGAGGAGTTCCTGCATCCCAGCAATCCCTGGATGTTGTTTTCCCGGCGTTTGGCACAAGATGTCAGTGCTGCCCCACGAACGGCTCTCGGTGCTGTTCCACCGCACGGCCTGCCCGGGCCACGGTGCTCCTTGGGGGTCCCCAAACCGGGGTGCAGCACCCCGGAGTCCGGACGTGCCCCCCTGTACCCGCGGGGACCCTCCGGGGCTTCTCCCCGCTGATGGAGACACGCCCAGAGCAGCGGGTGATGCTCGACCTCCCCTTTGGAGGCACCACGAGGCTCCCACACACCTCCAGAACCACGGGAGTCATCTGGGGAGAGATCCAGGAGGAAAGAGGATACAGAGGGAAAAGAAGCTGGGGATGAAAGAGGCCAGACCCTCCCCCAGCAACACGTGGCAAAGGGGGAAAAAAAGCTCCCTCAAAAGAGTGTTGACAAGTCTGGAGGCTTCTGGGACCTTGGGTGACCAGGAAAATAACACATCAAAGACCCCACGTCCGCCTGAAGACAGATAAAAACTCCGAGCCAAATGTTCTATGAATATTTAACTACCATCAATATTTAATTAGCAGATAGAGGGAGATTAAGAGCAGAGGGATCCATTCTCCCTGTTTGCTCCAGCCCCGCTCTCGGGGTGCTGGGTGGGGGGGGCCTGGAGCCACACTCGGGGTGCAGGGACCCCAAAGGAAGGGAAGAAGCCCCCCAGAGGGAAGGTTTTGTTTCCCAAGCCCCACTCTGGGAGAGGGCAGAGAGAACTCTTGCATGGCCTGGGTGCTGCAAATCCAAACCAGCCATCCAAGGAAGCAACTAGAAGTCTTTCTGGAGATCCAGGCTGCTCCAAAAAATCAACACTGCCCATCAGCACCACGGGGTCCCCCACGTGTCAACGGATTGGCTGCTGGAGCTGGAGAGTGCAGAGGGGGAGTCAGGATCCAAGCTCCAGCTTTTCCAGGGGGCAGGGAAAGCTTTGTGGGATCGTGGCGCTGCTGGAAGCGCCCAGTTTGGGATGCTCGGCGGGGCTGACCTCGGCGGGGGTGAGCTGGAGGTGACTTCTCCTCTTGCTCTGGATCCATCCAGGGCCATGGATCCATCCTGCTCTGGATCCATCCAGGTCCATCATAGATCCATCCTGCTCTGGATCCATCCAGGTCCATCATGGATCTATCCATCTTCTGGATCCATCCAGGTCCGTGGATCCAACCTGCTCTGGATCCATCCATCTGGATCCCCCCATCCATCCATCCATCCATCCATCCATCCATCCATCCATCCATCCATCCATCCATCCATCCATCCAGGTCCATGGATCCATCCATCTGGATCCCCCCATCTTGGGGTCATCCATCCTCTGGATCCATCCAGGTCCATGGATCCATCCATCCTCTGGATCCATCCAGGTCCATCATGGATCCATCCATCCTCTGGATCCATCCAGGTCCAGGTCCATCATGGATCCATCCATCCTCTGGATCCATCCAGGTCCATGGATCCATCCATCCTCTGGATCCATCCAGGTCCATGGATCCAACCTTCTCTGGATCCATCCAGGTCCATGGCTCCATCCAGGCCCATGTTTGTCCCTTTTTGGGCTCCACATCCCCCTCCTGCCCCAGTGCCTGGGAACCCCTCCAGCTCTCAGCCACAGGCAGGGGACAGGGAGGTGCCTGCCTGTCCCCAGGTGTCCCCCAGCTGCCCCCCAGCCTGTCCCTCCCCCGGGGAGCTTCCCGCTGCTGCTGTGCCCGCGGTGTTTAAGCCATATGGGGCCGTGTCTAATCCACCATTAATCCCTAATGACTAATCCTTTTAGGTGGCAGCAGCGCCTGCGGAGTGGCGGCAGGGGAGGGACGGACACTCCGTGTGCTCTGGGCCCTCCTGGGCTGTGTCCTCGTTGTCCCCGGTGGGGAGGACCTCTCTGCAGCCCCCAGCCCTCTGCTGGAAGCTCGCCCCGGGGTAGAGGATCAAGGATGGAGGGATTTCTCCTCTCCCTCACCTCTCACCCGCTCAGCCCGGGTTTAGAGCCCCCTCTCCCATATTTTTGGGGATTTCCCTCTTGGAGAGCTGCCTTGGCTGGACTGGGGTGCAGAGGGCAGTGAAAGCTGGGCCGGGATGGGTTTTCCCTGTGCTGGGGCCAGGACATGGGGGATGAGGGACAGGAACATCACAAGACATCTGCAGCTCGCTCAGAACGCCTCAAAACCCTTCCCAAACCCCTCCCCAGCCAAACCATTGCCCGTGGAAGAGAAACATCTCGTGGCTGCGACCATGAGGGTGTCCGGCCCGGTTTGGAGGTGAGGATGTGGGGTTGGGATGGTCCCAGGGCTGTCCCCTCCTTCCCCCGCAGTGCTGCTCGCTCCAGCCCGTGCCCGCCAGCTGCTGAGCCGCGGCGCCACCTCCTCCTGCATCTGGGGACATCCCGGTGGCTCTCCCGTCCTGAGCTGGTTCTCCAGCACCTCCCGAGCTGCGGATGCAGCCCAAAAGGGATGTTCCAGCCCCGCTGCTGGCTGCTGAAACCACTGCACCGGCTGCGTTGCCACCAGCCCAGGCCGGGCTTTATTTCCCCCTCTTGCTTTCGATGGGTTTGATTTTGATTCTGCTGGAAATGGATTTTTTTACCCCACCCCAGCACGCAGAGCAGAAGCAGAGCCGAGCAGTGGGAAGGAGCCTGGGGGACCCCCACCGTTCCCCGGGAATCAAAGCAGCCCCACACCTCCTTTAACCATCACACCCGGGGGACGCGCATTTCTCGGGATCGCTGGGGTATAAAATCGCTCCTGGCTCGGGGAGGGGAGCCGGGCTGGGCGGGCGGGACCTGCCGAGCCCTGCCCGGCGCTGCGGCTCCCGGATCTGGGCCATTCCCCACCACTCGAGACTTTTAGCGCCCCGAGCAACGGCGTGTTCTGCTGATGAGTTCTTTCTGCTCCAGTAATTGCAGTGAGGAATTTGTCAGAACGAGCTTTCGAAAGCCTTCTCGTCTTGTTCTGATTTTACCTGGAGTGTAAAAAGTCATTAGTACAGTAAAACAGAGGCTGGGCTCAGGCAGCGAGCCGGCCAGAGAGAGCGGCACGCTCAATATGCACCAAAAAAAAATTAAAAAAAAAAATTAAATTACTGTTTTTCTCTTCTCCCCAGATGGAGTTTTCCTTGATTGGAATTAGCAGGATGAGGAGGTGAGCGTGGAAGGTGGGCTGGGCACGGCGGGGTGTGCAGGATGCTTTGTCTTTCCCGGTGTCTGCTGGTCCCCTCTGTGTCCCATTTTGGGGACAATTCGGGTTTCACTCTCTCCCAGCAGCTTCTCCGGCTTCTCTTTGTCCCTGGAGAACAAATCCAGTGGAAAACTCAGCGGGTTGATGTCCTGGATCGCCCCGGGGCTGCCGTGGGGAAAACCCCTCCTCATCCCGGCCTGAAAATAGCAGCAGTGGTGGCTTCAAACCCTTTGGGCTCGGGTTTCAGGGATATTAACAGATGTCAGGGAGAGTCTGGGGAGCTCAGGCTTGAAATGAGCCAGAAGAAAAAAAAAAAAATCATATCAATAGCACAAAAAAAAAAAAAAAG
>VZSE01007906.1:15430-142930 GCA_013398275.1 Promerops cafer
TGCTGTGTGTGTGGGCTGTGCAGGGCTGCCAATGCTGACATCTCTCCAAAATCCAGCTGTCTCTTGTGAGGGACACTTGGTGAACTGGGAGCTTGGCTGTATCCATGAGTCTCTCAGCTTCAGCACAGAGTCCTCGTGACAGGCTGGGACTACAGCACTGCCCATCTCCCATCGATTCAGTGACTCAGTGCTGGAACAGAGCAAAAGCTTTGTTCAAATTTTAAAGTACATTGCAATCACTGGACTTGTTTAAAGGGGTTGAACATCATCTTTTCAGTTTATATATTTGGAAGCTCTTTGTTTACATCAGGCCTCTGGTATTTCAAGAGATCTTGCTCTGATGAATTTATTGTGATTATTTGTTTGGAGAAATGATCAGTCTGCAGCTATCTCTCTTTGCACCCTTGCCTGATTGCAGTATGTCCCAGGAGAGATTAAAAACAATCCAGTGCTGCCCAGGTGAGAAAAATTAACTTTTTAACCTTCTCTTTTCTCCAGAGATCGAGGTTTGGCTGAGGTTTAGGCACTGGTGCAGAGAGCTGCAGGCACACTGGGTGGAGAACTGTATTTACATAATTTTGTTCTGTTTGGAAGGGTTGCAATAAGGTCACTTTATTTACCCCATGCAGACCATTTCCCAAGACTCAGAGTGATGCAGTAACTGGTTAAAAAGAACAAGGAATTGTAATTGGTACGACAGAGTTTACATTTTTGTGGTGCTCTTTTTGTTGTCCCCTACCAACCGTCCCCATTTTTTTCCAAGATGAGCTAATTATCTCCCTGACCTACCAGCACAAATGCCAGTGGAGAATCCAGCAACCCAGGTTTGCCTCCATTTCATGTTTCCCAGGAAGATGCAGTTCATCTTGGCAGGATTTCAGGGAGCTGGCTGCAGCATCCCTGGGGGGGATCCTACTCATGGGTTCAGTGGGTGCTCAGGGAAGTGCAAGGGAGACAGGATTTAGCAGAAAAACTGGGCAGTTGGTGTAGGCGAGGCAACTTTTTAAGGGCAAAAGTGCCATCTGAAAACCCTGGCTCAATATCCAGCTCATCATGCTTGATCTTGCTTCACCATTATTTCCCTGTGATGTCCACACTGCATTCACAGCTGAGGCCAGTGGTGTCCACCTCACTGCAGGGCTAGCTTTGGGCTGTCTGGGGGGGCTATGGCATATTTCCTGCAAGATGCAGTTGCAGCTGCATTAAAAAAAAGAAAGAGGAAAAGGAAAGAAACCAGACCCAGGCACTGTAAAGCAGCCCCTGCTGTTGTGTCCTAGCCTGGTGCCTGGGCACTCAGCTGGGCAGTGAGGAACAAGGCCTGGCTCTGCAACCCTTGGTGGCCCAGGGTGGCATAGGAGGTGTCCCACCTGCCCTGGGCGGGACACCTGGGCCAGCCCTGAGCCCCAGGGACTGCAGGGCTGGGGTCACCTCTGACCCTGAGTGCATCAGAGGGTGGGTGAGGGTCACCCCACAGGGCTGGGGATGGGAATCACTCCATGGGACTGGGGACTGCACTGGGGACTGGGTCACCCCATGAGTTTGGGGACTGCACTGGGAACAGGGTTACTTGCAGGGCTGAGTACAGCACACGGCTGGAGTCCCACCAGGAGTCTGGGGATGGAGTCACCCCATGGGGCTGGGGATGGTGCTGGGGAAGGAGTCACATCATAGGTCAGTGGATGGCCCTGGGGATAGAGTCACCCCACAGATATCTCAGCAGGTCTGTGGCCATGCCCAGCCCGTGGTGACCACAGTGCTGCCAATCAATCCCACACAGAGAGAGTTGCTCTCCACAGTCCTCTGCTTCCACCTGGTCCCACTCCAGGTGTTTAAGTGCTGGCCCAGCCCAGTCCCTCAGTGTGGCTGGTGGCTGCCCTGGGTCCCTTAAGCTGGGCTGAGTTGGGGGTGGTGTAGGCCCTGCCCTGTGATGCCCAAGGGCTCTGGTGCCCGTGTTGGTGGAACAGCCTGTCCTGACACACTCGTGCTGTGCTGTGCACAGCAGCCCCTGCCCCAGGGTGCTGCTGCCCTGGGCTGGGTCAGGCTGGGGGAGAGCCCGTGGTCACCTAGGGACAGGGCAGGTGCCAGCCACAGCCTCTGCAGTGCCAGCAAGCACATTCAGCTGTTGCTGGGCTGGGCTAATGCTGACTCTTTGGGGGTACTGAGGTGCACCAACCTGTAAGTGATTAACCCTTTAACAAGACACCATGACTCAGGGCACCAGCTGTGGGCAGCAGTCGGCAGCAGGAGGGGCTGGTGGTGGGCAGCCCCACGGCAGGGATCTGAGGAGCACCGCTGGGACTCTCCCTGTGTGACTGGTAAGCACAGGTTGCCCCAGCATGGCCAGACAGGTTCTAGGCTGGTGGTGCAGTACTATTTTGGAATGCAGAAACTTTAGTTGTCCCCCTCTGTAACACCTCTGGGAGCAGGTGCTGTCTCTTACCCCTGCTGTTGGCTCTCAGATCTTCCCTTTCCATTCTCAGTGCCGAGTGTCTCCTAGGTCTTGTTCACGTGGAGGTTTTGTTGAATGAATATTGGCAAGTTTGGCTGAGGCACATACATAAGAAGGGGTTACACACATTTTACCACCTAGCAGAGAGTTCAGATGAAAGAGTTTCATGCTTAAGCTTTCTCTCAAGGTTAAGGAAATTCAGATAATGATGGCAAGAGGAGATGGGAGTCAGGAGGCTCTGGGTTCTCTGTTTGAAGGTTTACTAATACATATGTCCTTGGATACATGGTCCTCTTGTCTCTAGCAAGGTGTTTGTACAACAGAGCTAGTTACTTCCTGAGCTGAGGGAGGGAAAGGCAGGGAACTGCAGGTGAGCCATGGAGATCAAAATCACAGGCACCAGCAGCTCCACTCAAGTGCTCAGGAATGAGCCTGGAGACAGCAAGTGGCAGAAATGTTGGTGGGGAGACATCTGTGCAATTCCAGGCTGTTTAGGAGTAGTACAGGCTTTTCAGTGAAAAATCATGATGAGTAAATCCCCAACTCTCCAAAGCAAGGTGAAGTCCATAATTACTGAATATAAGTACAGCCTTTAGTAAGTACTAGTGTGAAATAGAGGGAAATGTGGAGAAAATGTGTTTTGAAGAAAAACTAGCATTTTTTTTTAATTTCCAGCTTACAAAATAATTCTAAAATTCTGACAATATGTACGATGCTTTCTATAAAATCCCATTTTAATCAGTGATGACAGTTTGACATTTTTCCAGCTGCTTAGAAGCAATAGACAGTCAAGCATCTCAGTAGGACATGGGTTGGCATGCTGGGCTGTATGTAAGCTTTAACTTTCCTCCTACTCACCAACTTACGATGGTATTCGAAGAACGGGGGGTAAAAAAATCTTTCTGCAGGTTTCACACCAGCTTATGCCATCTGTGATTTTAGCTTTGTCTTGCAAAAGTAAAATCTTTGCTTTGAAAGTGCATCCAGATGCTGTCAGCTAATATTATCATTCTCAGTAGCAAGTGAGGATTTTATTTATAAAATGTCCTGGCCTTTGCTGAACAATAAATGATTCTGCACACTTGAGGGACATATAAATAGCAATTAAAACACAGTTTAGAGTAATGCTTAGGCTCTTAAAGAAAGTGACATCAATTTAAAAGAAAGGATAATGTGCTGGGCTGGACATCAATCAAAAGGAGGGAAGGAAATGTTGTCTAAAACAGCATTTAAATGATGGGATAAAGCATCTGGGTGAACAGGCTCCAGAACATGGTGGCTGACAGATAAAAGATGCCTGAGTGAAGCCACTGTGCTTGATGAGACCACCCTTTTCAGATGTGCCTGCTCCAGAGTACAGTGTCATAAATGCACCTTATAGCCTGTTTCCTTTGGAAAGAGGTCTCATTGGGTGAGGGAACATAGTCTGGAGTTAAAGGGGATGATTTCTCACCTATTTAGCATCTCCTATTGCATCCTAGTCAGATGTCTTATCCTAATCTATCTCAGTCTACCTTAGATATGTCCATAGTGACCACCACAGTGGTTATTTGCCACTATTTGCTTACCATCTCCTCTTTCTTACTGTATTTGTGTTCTCGATGCTCTTCCGAAGTAGGAAAACACTGAAAATCCCTTTTAATAAATGGAAATCTGATGTAAAATGTGCCCACTGTGCCACTGTTCACTGCTATGAACTATTGTGTCGCGTGCCAGGCTGTTTCTGTAGCACTCTGCCCAATCCCTCTGCCTTACTGTTCCTGTCATCTCTTTTTGCTTGCTCCTGTTTCTTCCCTTCTGTTTTTCAGCAGAGTGAACACCAGTCTGCTCTCCAGTGCAGAGGATTTCTTGTTTAGATTGCAATTTCTGTGGAGCAAGACGCCAAGTTTTAGCTCACAGGCCTATGTTTACAGACACAGCAGCTTGTTAACTGCACAAACAATGAGAATAAATTAGATTCAAATTATCAGTATTGTAGTAGCACAAGGATAGGCATGTAAAATCAATGCTATGTACCTAACCTGCATGTGTAGTTACTGCAATTATGCACAAAACCAATCATTTTGTGGATTGGTAGGGACATTTATCTTGACATGCACTTGCACAAGTACTTAGTGCTCACACAGATTTAGGCACAAATGCCCCATAAGTCTGTATGGCACTGGGGGTGCTGAAACTGGGCTCTCAGTCAGAAGCTGTTGGTTTATTTTTAGTTATAGAATTGTGTTGCCGGATTGTTTGTGGAATTCATAAGTGTTGTCTGAAGAGCTTTAAAAACTCACTTCTCCCCATCTGAGCATTGTATCTTTCAGTTTCAGATAGGGGATTGGGTATATTATTGCTGGCACTATATTTCTATGAAGAGTGGGCATTAAGTTGAGGAAACAGCTATAAATAAGTGCAGAATTTGCACCTGCACATAACAAGACTCTGAGAAACCAGGACTACATTTTTGTCTTTGTTTATTCCTGCACTTATTGTATTTTTAAAATTAGTTTTAAGTAGCAGAATGCATGAAAAAAACAAGACATTTAGATCAAGGAGTTAGAGATCCAATCAGAATGTTGATGACTTATTTACAAGTGTTTTCTCAGCCATGTTGCTTTTCTTTAATTTCTACAGGATATCCTTTTCCTTCAAAGTCTCCAGAAATTACAAGACAGGCTGCTTTTCTTTGGGGACTATTTGTTAGGAGGCTGACAAGATGAATTAATCAAATAATTGCTGCTAAACTCATACAGTGCCAGCTATTTAAGGTGTTTAGTCTGGGTAAATTGTTCTCTGTTAAGGCACAATAATTGCCTCTCAAAAATGTATAATTTTTTCATAAATTTCCATCTCTATTTACTATGCTTAGCTTTCCTAATACCTAGTGATGTTGAGTGCAGTGTGAAATATTACTTGGTTTTATGCTGAAAAATAAATTCTTTCCTCCTTTCAGATTACAGATCCTTGCAGCAAAAAAGTTGAAATACTTTATTTAAAAATATTGATTTTGGTGGTAATTATCAAAGATTTAGTTTCTTTGACTTCAGATGATGCATTAACCATATCTCCACTTGTAAATCCAGTTATTAATGAAAATCTGCATGAGTGAACTCTGCCAGAAACTTTGGTGCACGTCTCTGTGGGTTTTTCCCAGGAGGCTGCAGCAGTTCTAGTACTCAGAGAATCCCCAGGGCCCCGAAGATGATTAATGATAACAAAGCTTTCCCTATTGTGTTAGCGGATAGGAAGGAAGGAAGAGTACTCTAAAAAGAGAGTGCATAGAATTTCTGAGTATTGAAGTCCAGGAGTAGAGTTTAACCCTTGAAATCAGCTACAAAATGTCCTCCAGTTACGTGAGGAAGATGGAATCTACTTTCCTCATCTTCACAAAATCTGCCCGCTGGCTGCACGGTCAGACTTCTACACCAAGTAGGTGCAGAGGGAAACCAGAGCACTGAGATGCAGCAGCACTTTCAGATGGCTTGGGCTGCTTGCAATGCAGCAAACAGGCATACCCACAATCCACTTAGGTTTAGCTTTTTGAAATGTGTTAGAGATTTCTGCTAATGGGTTTTCCCTGTGGGCAGCATTACCAACCTGATTATACAGGTTTTAAGAAACTCTCTTAGGAAGATTCTTTTTCATCATAAGTTTTGACATTGACCTACTAAACTAGGTAATTTAGCATTTTATTTTGTAAGAATGAAAAAGAAAATTGAATATTTCATGACAAGAGAGGGATTATAGTAACACTGTTCTTTATAGGAAACCTATCATGTCCAGGGGCCAGATCATGCTTCTGAGATCTGTGCATCTACATGGAGATCTCAACACTCGCTTTCAGAACAGCAACAGGAGTCCTTTGGTTGTGATACTCACCCCAATTACTTGCTGTGGAAGCTTCTACCATATGTGCTTCTGAATTTAGCTTGGGGATAGAACTGAGAGGTGAATAAAATACACCTTCCTACTAGAAAATTTCAGTGAAAAGGTGATATGTTTTCAAATCACATTCATTTTTTGTAGGGATCTTCTATTTCAAGAGAAACAGGGAGATCATGACAAAGATGGCTCTGACTGAGTCACCTGGAGCCTCTGAAAAGAGAGCTCTGACCTCCAAAAATCTCAAGGTTTCTCCAGGATTAAGTGCAGCTTTTGAGCAGAGGTGGTGAACAAACTTGTGCCTTCTTCCACTGTAACACATTGCAAGAGAATCTTAGTGAAGAAATTTTGGTGGAGATTGCATCACAGAAAACCCAGTCCTAAAGCAAGCTGTAAGGATGTGGCAATTTAGCCCTAGTGATTTAATTGCTATATTCCTTTAGTAGCAATTGTTCTTTTCTATGAAGGGGTATCAAACATAACCTGATTAATTGTTGGCTGAGAACCAGGAGTGCTTAATTTCCCTAAGACATGCTACTTGATGCACTGGAGCTGGGATTCCATTAAGAAACATACACAGAATTTTTAAACTGGTTTTACAGAAGGTGAATTTTATCAAGATATTTCCCTTTAAAGAAATCTCAAAAGCTGTAGTAGCTGGCCAGCTCTCCTGCTGATATTCTGTGGTTTAAAATAGTACGTTTGCCCACTCCCACCCCCTAGTATTACATGTCTGGTCACAGATCTTGTCAGTCTGTGCAAAGCAGTGTTTTACAAAATTGTTGTTTAGTATCTCCTTTGAGCTTTAGAGTGAAATATTCAAACTTGTGCTTGCAAGGATTCCATTTGGTAGTCATTGTTTTACTACTTTGACTAATTTGTTAGTGATTTGCTACCATTGTTATGCATGGAGTTTAGAAGTACCTTACTAACCCTCTAGCTGATCCCAGAGAAAAGTAATGGCTTGTTGGGATTGTGATATTTGATAGTTTCCTTCCTCTCAGTGCCTTCATCTTTGTGTTCTCCTTTCTCTACTTGACTTTTCACTCCGGAGTGTCCAGAGTTGGAGGATGTCCAAGCACAGCAAAGCACTGTGAGGCTGTGCAGTGATTCCATGGTCAGCTGGGGAAGGGGGGAAGCATCTCTAAACAATGTCCAGAAAAATTAAAAAAATAATGTGGTCTTCACTCTGAGAGTGTATCTTTGTGTGACCATTCTTACCTGACTGTGTAATGGATGCAAGTATGGAAAATACAATGTACACGGCCGAGGGGTTACATCTTGCTCTTCAGTCATTTTCTAAAAGTAGCCTGGAAAAAGAGTACTTAGCATTTCTGTGATGCCTGCTACAATGTCTCAGAGCACTTCTCCAGCATGACTTTAGTCCCAGAGTGTGACTCCAGCAGGAGAAGTTTTTTTTCTACATTAGGGGTTCAGGTTAGCGCTGGCTGGCCGAGCTGCTGCAGATAACTGCACCCCACATGTGGCCAGGTCCTTGGCTTTGCAGCATTCTCCGCCTCAAACGCAGGGTTAAGATTTCTTCCTGAGCTCTGACCCCGTTATGGTAGGTAAACAGGCCAGAGCAGCATAAAAGGGCTGGGAGCCCCGTTCTGGCTGGGGCGGAATTCCCCCGGCGCAGGCCCGCAGAAGAGGCGATGAGGCACCGCGCAGGCTGCCCCAGATGTCTGCTACCTTTGGTATGCAAATAGCGGGACCCTGATAGGCGGCCAGCACGGAGCCTTTCAAGTCCTCCTTTAGTTCCTGCTGCGTGTCTTTCCCCTCTTACCGCAGAGAGGAGAACACTCTGGTTTTGTTATGCTTGAATTACACTATCTTTTATATTAGGACAGATCAAAAAAAAGCTAACACCCAAACCATTTTCAGTTTGCGTAGCTATATAAGCAACTGCTTCATAATTAAAGTATTTAATTAAAATGTACATACGTCCTCGACAAAAGCAAAATGGTTCTGTAGCATTGCTGCTAATGTGAAGTTTATACAAGACAACATTCAGAGATTTCTCAGTCATTTACTACATAAAAGTAGTTCCAATCCAACCTTTAAAATAACCCACAAAATTCTTCATATAAATAAATATTCCACTGGCATAATTTATAAATTACTTTGGTTAAAAATGTTAAATTGCCAAGAAGTCTGACTGCAACTGATCTGGTTCTTCTGTTTTATATACATATTTTAAAAAAAGGAAAAGAGAATGTTGAAACAGCTGAGGTTGGTTTGGTTGAGGGTTAATGTTTGGGTAAGAAGCCTCCAAGGAAAACTGAAGTGCTGAATGAACACCACTCTATGGTAATTAGTGAGTGGTATTTTTCCTTTGGAGTCAGTTGCTGAATCAATGTAATTGCTAGTGATGGGAATGCAGAGGGACACTGGATGGAGGAGATGATAAATTTCTTAGTGACATGTAGTGTTGAGATTGTGGCCATATCACTAAAGAAATACATGTGCTTCTAGCAGAAGAAGGTGTGCAAGTTTTGTTGCATTGGCTAGAGTTTCATTGGTTTAAGTTAGTTACTTTTTTCTTTTTTTTTGGTTGTTTCTTTTTTTGTTTTTAATATCCGCAATTCATATATGGGTAATGTGGTACCATATTAAACGGTTGCTGCCTTCCACATTTGAGATACCTAAATTCAGAGGTTGGTAAAATGTTCCCTGTTTGTATAGTCATGTCTGTAAAATCTGCAGAGCACTTTAGGATCTTTGAAAAAATATCTGTCATTATATTGAACTTTGAATGTACTGTTCTCCACAGAAATAGAATATTTTTCTTCAGAGATATGGGAAATGTAGATGGATAGATATCTCCTAAAGTTGGCATGTTAGGACATTAAAAGGTAAGATTCTTTTACTCAGTTCCATAGCTTCCACTCTAAACATCTATATAGTCTCAGACTTAAAGCAAAGACTCAGTACATCAGTTTGTGAAAAAACTGTGAACATGTTTCTCTGCCCCTTCCAGAACTGTCAATCAACTTAAGGCTGAACATTTTTTGCACAGAAGAGTTTAGTTTTTGAGAGGGGAAAAAGCTTTTCCACTAAATGGAAATCTTAACAAAATTTAATTGAAAACATTGGGATTTTTTCTGAAAATCCAAACATCCAATCATAATGAAATACATGAAATGAATGAATGTGGGAAATGCACCAAAACCACAAGTGTTTTCTCTTGACCCTTCCTTTTCCAGACCTTATGTCATGAATAGCTTTTTAGCAGGGAAGATGCAGGCCAGCCTAGAGCAGCAGCTTGAGGGCTGTGTACTGAAGTCAGCCAGCTCCCCCAGCCCCTGGGACACGTCTGAGCTGGGATCATGAACCTGTGTGAGTCCTCCTGGGAGATCATGGACTGTGTGAGCCTCCTGGGAGACTGCTCACTTGGCCCTAACTGGAAAGCTCTTGGTATTGTGTGGTGGTGTTTTTGAATGCAGCCTCAACTTCAGCAAAATAGCAGTCATTTGCCTTAAAGGAAGAGCAATTATTTTTAGTGGAATTATCTGATTTAAGAATACATGGCATATGTGGGTTTTTAGGGCTGTCAGGCTCTGATTTTAATAGACAAAGTGTGCCCACCGAGAGAACTTTTGGTCCTCTGGAACTGAGCACGGAAGACCCGTGTGTATCAGTGAGATGAGGTTTTCTCCAGAATGTTCTCTGGCTGTGACTGTGATAGCTTCTCACCATCTTTAGGGTTATGTCTTTAGTGCTGTTCCCTTGGACACCGTATTTACACTTTTTTTTGGAGGTAGGTTGAGCGGGGTTTGTGGTAATGGTAGGCAGAGGTCTGGCAGGGTGCCCAAACTGATGCTTCACATTTAGGTCCATTGAGGTGTGTGATGGGAGTCAGTGGCTTTTAGGGAATACGTCACATTCTTAAAACGAGGCAAGTGTGAAGCAGTGGGTTAGCTAAGGCTGTAGATCAGGTTTTGTGTATTGTGGCTGTGGGCTGTTCTTTCCATCTATTAAAGTGATATCCTGTTTTCCCAAGAATATCATGTTTAGGAGAAAGCTGGTCAAGAATTCTTCTTAGTAAAAGAACCTTTTTTTTCCTGTACTTCACATAATAGCAGTTCAGTCAGATAAAAATAGTACAGAAAACAAATTAAACTTACAAATGAGAGGATATTAGACTTTGGTCATCTTAAAAGTTGGTATTGGCCTTTTTTCTGAGAGATTATTTTATTTGTTAGGTTTTTTTTCTTTTTATTGATCTTTTTCCCCCTCAGTGTTGCCAAGGTTTCTCACTGTTTTGTTGTTGCTTTCTCATAAAACTCTCCGCAATTCTTAAGGGAAACATTCTCATTAAGGTCACAGTGGTAAAAGAAATCTTTATGGCAAGGTTAGGAAGTATTTCTAACTATTTGGAGGTATTTTTCAAGGCAATTTATCCTTACAGTGGTCATTTAAAGCAAAAATAAAACTCCAAGTAATAAGACCCATTCTTTTCCACCAAACCATGTAGAGTCCTCGACTTCAATAGGGAATGATACATGAAACCATTGAACATGGTGTAGAAGAGCAGTAAAACCAACTTTCCAAATGGAGAATAAAAGAGTTTTAAAGCCCTGTCTAAAGAGTTTTGCTACTTTTAACTTTGCTGATAATTAATTTGATACAAATGTGCTGGTATTTCTCATACCCAGGAGTGGAAAAATGCTTACCTGCATGGAAGAATGACTGCCAAACAGGTTTGGTGCTCACCCTGCTCCTCCCCACAGATAGGAAGATTCTGTTTAGAGCAGGAAATTAAACAATTCCCGAGAGCATTCCCGAGCACTGGCACATGGAAAGCCATGCTGGGAAGTTCTCAGGAGGGTTCTTGATGGGCTTCTGACCACTGCCAGCTGCCCTGTGCTGAAGCCCTGTGGCTGGGAGCTGGGGCAGGATGGGGTTTGCAGTTTGCTCTGATGGTGCAGGGATGTGAGCTCTTTGTCCATCCAACCTTGGTGCCCTGCAGTGCTCCCAAGCACGTTTAATTTGTTTTACTGGTAAGGCTACTAGAGGTACAAGTGTGTTTGTGTGAGGTGGTTTGCTGTGTTTTGCATAAGAGTAAGCTCCCTCACCTCACAGGAGCATGCAGTAATTAGCGTGGAGTTAATAGCACCCCTGAATGCTGCGGCTTGCTGTACAGTCACTCTGCCATGTAGGCCATCCCTGTGCTGTACACAAGCAGGGTGTGTTTACACTGCTGTTACTACATCAGCACTACAGCCTGTACTACACTGGCCTACACATACCTGCTCTAACAAACAGAATTAGATGAGCACGCAAATGTCTGACTGGCCTTAGCAGTAGTGAGCTGTGAAGAGAACAGTAGAAGATAAGTGATGACTACAAACTGGACTTACTGTATAAAAGTCCAGAAAATCTGCAGAAATCCAGTATTTTATAAGTTGGGGTGGAGTTTTTGAAGTATTCAAAGCATATCTAAGCACATTATTTAAGGACAATTTTTTTTCTGTACAGATGTTTATCTTTCAGTATTGATGGAATATACTTATTTTTTTAGTAATTGCTGCAGAACCTGTGTGGGACCTGAAAGCTGGCTGGCAAACTTGCAGTTTCTTGTATTTTCACTGTCAGTGAAAATATCATCTGAATTTAGTTACCAGTTCTGCTGAGAACACACAAAGTGGAATGTCACAGCTTTTGCTCCTGTCAGCTCTGTGGTTCTGCAATACCAGCTCTCTGTGCAGGGGTGTGCAGGGCATTGGTGCCAGGGTGACTTTTCCCCAAGAGACAGGCAGAACTGCACAGGTGGAGTTGGTTGATACTTCAGGTTTCTAACCCAAAATCTGCTGGCAGTAACAATAGAGTTCCCCTTCAGTTTGATGGAGTTTAGCTCAAACACTGATGATACAATTCATCATGTTAGTCATTGTGTCAATTTAGTGAAGATGATGCTTCATCTTCCTCCCTCATCTTTCCAGAATGGCACTGGTGAGCAGTGGTGTGTAGGAGCAATGGCACTTGTATTTAGTAAGACACATCAAACCGTAGCAGGAGAAGAATTCTTGCAAGTTCACCGGCTGCAGATGCAATAGAAAATTTTTAATTTTTATTTTTATCAGGTTGAATGGAACACTGGCTAAAAAGCAGATAATTTTTGTAAGCATGTCAGGAAATTGGGGCTGCTTTCACTGACCTTCTGGTTAGCTTCTGCCATTGTCTGACACGTCACTGAGCAGTGAATATAGTGACTGATGGCTCTGTGAAACATCTCCGTGGTACAGATCTTCCTCTGCAGCACGACGCTATTGTGTTGCTGATTGTCTGAAGCTACACTTGCTATTTAGGGTGGCAAAACAATCAGTGGTTTGGTGGGTAATTGCCATGTTCCCCTCCCTCAGAATGGATTCTGACTTCTGTTTCAGTCTGGAGGTCTCTAGTACCAATGCCTCTCTCTTGGCAATTACAAAACTGCTCAGAATCTGGATTTAGAGCTGCATCTGGAGGAGAGGCTTCCTTGCAAAGGGTTTACTCAGTGTGCCAATGTACATGCCAGGAAGCTCTTCTAGAGCAGTTACTTGTGGAAAAGCACACCCCAAAGTGACTCCTGGTGTGCTTTTTGGTCAACTACTGGAGGATACCCTGAGCAGGATATTAATTTGTCTTTACCTCAGAGGAGCAGGGACCAACTTTTCAGCAGTGCATGCTGTGTGCCAGCCAAATGTGCCACAGCTGGGCCTGAAAACTATTGGTGACCAGCTGGAGGCTGGTTTGAAAAAAAAGTGTGATCTTCCACTTAACTTCCTTGAGGAGAGTGGTTTGATCATGCACTCTGGGAAGTAGCATAAAAACAGCTCTTCAGTGTCAACAGAGCACTTAGTTGTGGATGGGATACGTTAAAGCCTTGTCTGGGACTATTAAATGAAAGACTAATTATAGTTGTGCTTTTGGTAGCTCATTGATTTCATTCTTTGGCTGTAATCTGTGAGAAGCATCACAGCCATTAAAACACATTGGTACCCTGCTAATAGTGAAGAACTGCACTCCAATAAAAATACAGCCTTTAAACAATGGAACAATATTTTACTAGTGGAGTGTCTCACAGGGATTTTAGTTGAATATGTTTGTTTTTCATTTGGAGCACATTCACTGAAATTTGCAAATGCAAATTAGCAAATGGTTACAACAAACTAAGAACATCTATGTCGCATGCACTTAATCAAGGGTTGCTGTGTGAGCAGAGCCTGTGCATGGGCATACATCAAAGCTGATATCTGTGTATGTTGTAATGTATTCCTCCACATGACCATATCCCATACATGGTACTTATTATTCTATTAGTACCCAAACCACAAACCCTTTCCAATATCCATCTGTGAAGATGCAAATAGCTGCATACTTTGTTTTATTAAGGATCAGCCATTAGGGGGTCGCTGGTTAAAAGTCTGAAGATCATTAGAGGGATTCTTAAAAAATAAACAAACAGCTGTTGTCATATATCTTGAAGAGTTTCTGTTGTACCAATGCAATTTTTATCTGTGGTGATGATGTTGTCATGGGAACATATGCACAGGGGAATTAAGTGATGTCAGGAAAAGTGTAAATGATGCAAACAGTCCTCATTTGAAATGTTAATTACCACACTTCCCACTACTCCAAAGAACAGTTCAATTTCATTTTATTTCAGATGTAGGGAAAAATATGACACTTTTGTCTAACAATAAGTAGCTTACATTGTTGTACCAAAGTGAGTATGAGTCAGTGAGTTAATCTGCATTGGCAGCATTTGCACTGGGGACCATCTGCAGCCCTGCTTGTCTGAGCATCAGTAATATTCCTCTGTGAATATCTCATCTTGATGGTCAGGGGAGGCAGGCAGCCTCTTTAAAGAGTTCCATAAATGCTTATAATTGCTGCATTAAACTTCAGTTTATTATTTTCTCCAGGTGCAGGTATGCGGATGATATGAAACCCCTCTGCATTTACATACAAATTGAAGATTTTTATTAATCAGCCCAGTAACAGGAATCAAACAGCAACACTCCATCAGGTCCTTAAATACATTTGGTGACATTTTTACCATGCATTAGCATGATAGGGCAAGCAGAATATAATGTACCAATGATTGCTTTTCCATTGAAAGCACAAACGGTTTCATTTTTCCTGTCATCTCAAATAAGTGTTAAAGAGGGTTTGGAGGCTATTGTGTATGTTCCGTATGCTAGGGACTTACAAACACTGATGGCCACATTAAATAACCATTAGTGGCTCGGCTTAGATCATTGCAACATCCCTCCTCTTCAGAATTTATTCTTTGATTTAAAGTGAAAGCAATCTGTGACTGCTTTCATAAAGTCCTTCGGCTCCCTCCATTTTTTTTTTCTCAAACAAAATGCATTACAACAGTAATTTTATGACTGTTAAGATAACTGCCGTTAACAAGCACTTAATTAAAATGTACAATAAATAGCAGGCTGCAGTCTTATCTCCTCTCATGAGCTCCCAGCAGCCTGAGACTCCAATGCACAGCCCTGCTGTTCCTCGGCTTGTTTGCAGATTAATTGCTTTTCTGTCTGGCAAAAGCTGCTTCTCCTTCAGCCAGATCGTAAATGACCAGATAGGGACTTTATCAATCAAGCTACTACTTTCTGTGATCACTTCCATTCAACACCTTCTGAATTTCGCATTGAGAGGAACAGAAGTTATAGAGATAGGATTTAACATCTTAGTTTTTGTGTGCTTGGAATTTACGATAGTGCTGTCACCATTTGACACTGTTAATCTTTACATACAATACCCTTGGAGCAAAGACTGGTTTTGTTCCTGGGCTGGAACCATCCCTTGTAAGGATTGTGGAGAATACATAAGAAACACAGCCGAGGTGCCTTCCACAGTGCAAGGTTGCATCTCTTCCACAATCTGTGTGCACTCGCTGATGCACTCAGCATCCCTCTGTAACCTTAGGTTCTGACCCAGCTAGCAGTTTACAGTTGTATTAATTGACTTGTTTTCTTGTCATTATTTATCATTTACATGGGGCACTTCTGAAGACCTCAGCCATGGCTAAAGGTAGTTGCTAAATCTGCCTTTGATGCAAAACATATTATGCTCAAAGGAGGTTTTGTAAAATCAGGAGTTCTGCTATTTAGACTTCACCTATCAACAAAACCCCAGTGCGTATAGATTTTGGGAAACACAGTTGTTTGCAAATGAATTGTGATTTCTGAATTTAGTGAGATGATCTAAACAAGTCTAATCACTGTAGAAATGCTTTCCCTTTTTCCAAAAGGCTTAACAGAACAATTCTTCCTGCTACTTGCAGAATGCACAAGAGTTAAAAATATAAATATGATAGCAGAGTGCAAATGTACAGCATGCCACTACAGAAATACAATCCTTGAATTGCAGAAGGCATGTTGTTTTCTTCTTACCTGCTCAGAATATAAACAAATCTCTAATTTAACAGGTTTATTTCACATGCTGAGCAAAGGGAATGGCTTCCATTTGGAGTTGTAAACATGCACTGTATAGTAACTTTGAAAATGCACTATATTAACTTTAGGCTGGCTTTTGAATACACATGAAGCTGCAGTGTTAAACATAGTTTGTGTCACTGCTTCAGTGTCATCAGTAAGGTCAGGCTTCTTAAACTAAACCAAAATGCTTACCCCCCACCCCCACACACTATTCTCTGAATACAGCAGCTCTGTGAACAAGTTTTGTTATTGTTGTTTGGTTGTCTTTTGTTTTTCTCCTCCTGTCAGTTAGAGAGGCAAGGGACTTCCCTCATGGAAAAACTTATGCCTAGGAGAGCCAAAATGCAGGAGTTCCCTGACAGCAGCATGTAGATTTATGTTAGCAGTCTCTAAGGACATTTGGAGCATCTTTGCAGAGGGTGTTTTCTTGTCTGAACTCCTTTGAGTGGTCTTCTCAGAGCTTCATTCTTAAAACACACCACCAGGAGTTAATTGTAAATGAATGAAAAGGAGGGTGGCCCTTAAGAGGCCACTGCAGCCAGTCCCGTTGGCAGATGTGCTCTCAGACAGCCCCTGAGCAGACCCATCAAGGGACTGGAGGAGTGCTGGGGTGAGTGACACACGTGTATCAGTGGAAGAAAAAACCCCAAAGCGATGGGAGTGTTCTCAAGGTGCAGGAATGAAGAAGCCACTGATGAAGAGTTGCTGTAAAGCTGCTAAAGGAGAAAAAACACAACTGTTTGGAATCTTCCAAGCTATTTGTCATGGTCACTATGCTGCTACCACTTAAATAAACAAACAAACAAGCACAAAAGATAAAGACAAGAAAAAATCACTGAGTGTATCAGTGAGAAGAGAATGCAGCCTGTGAAGATAGTAAAATTACATACATAGGTCAACCAATTGCACTGTAATGCTGCTGCAGGTGAATAGCCCTGGTGTAAGATGTGTATGCACAGACATTTGCATCTCTGATGTGGTTATGACAGAGAAATGTTATTATTAAGATGTTTATGTGCACAAGGGTCAGAACAGCATTTACATCTCACACCTGTAACCATTAGGTGAACAGACAGATTCACAGAACACCCCTTTGAAGGAGGGGGATGCACAACAAACCACTATGTTTGTGTCTTTTTATATTTTTCTTATTTAAATTGGACTTACTCTTAAATTAGGCCTTGCAGTTGCACAGCACTTATGTTTTCCCATGGCACCTGTACATTTGAAATTCTGAGTTCTTACCAGTTTTCCCTCTGCATTTATATGTCAGTAAACATGTGGTGTTTTGTTTTTGGACTTTCCTGATGTCTTGAAATCTCTGCTTAAAGTTCAGCTGGTGCTTCTTTTTGTTGAGTTGCCGTATATATCCTGAGCTAGTAGCAGGCTGAGTTTTCTTGGTGAGATCTTTTTTATTTCAGATTCTTTTCAGATAATTTGTCAAACGTTTGGCGCTCCCCTGCAGCCCAGTGTTGTGTCATTTGTGAGAGCTTTGTTGAAAAGGGAAATGGCTTGATATAGACTGAACTTTTTCAGATCATTTCTAATACACGTGGATACTGGCTCAAAAAGCTGTTGCATAAGCAAGATTTCTATGTGAGTTGCTATGGGTTTTGTGCAGGTGGGAGGGAAGAACATTAGGCCCTAATGGGGTAAGCCCTCTAAAGAGTACAGCCATGGCTGATTAATCCAGATCATCTCACTCCACTTGTTATAGCATATGTGTTTTAATTTTTATTACTTAGGAATTTATTTTGAAATTATGCTGATTAAAAAGGTCATATTTCCATCAGCACCTATATTAATTCAACCTTGTAATATTTACTTCACCAACTCAGCTGGGTGGAGTGACTTTTTTATGGATGAGCTGATGTTATAGCTGAGCTGTCAATTTTTATATTACTTCATTAAGTTATTCACAAGAAATGTTTTAATCCCAAACACTCCACTGTGAACAAGTGGCAAGAGTTCTGCAACACCCTGACAATTCAGTGATATCTTCCTCACATTTTGAAATGGAGACATTCTCAAATCTGACATAAGCAAATGTAGTATGCACTGAATATTGTATTTTGACATTGCGTTTGGTGTGATGGTCTTTGCTAGTTCAGGTGAGTGAAGCAGTCTTTACCTGTGAAAATGTCTATAACTTCATTAAGTCAAATAATTCAGCAGGTGAGGTTTTCTTGTTCTGTGGTAATATTCTCATTTTAGCCCTCATTTGATCTTTACTTTTTCTGTCTCCATCATCAGTTAGCAAGGGTACAATCCTAAGGCACAGAGATTTCTAGTTACCCTGATTTGTTTGATATGATCCCATGGATTTTTAAAATTTTCATTTACTTAATATATTCTCAGTTTGTTGAAATATCTCATAACATTTATGGTAGGGAAAGCTGGAGGATTGGGCACTCAAGAGAAGATCTAATGAGAATTTTGAAAATTGAGGGAGGAAAAACAATTTCAGACTGAGGCATTAGCACATTATCTAAATACTTCTACTCCACGGATAATTAGGTATTGGGAAATATTGTCTTTAGATTTTGTTGTTAGCAATGAACATGTCTTCATGTCATGAATACGTATTTTGAAGAAGATTTTCACAGTCAAAATAGCTGAACTAGCTATCAAAAAGAGTTATGCTTTCTCTAAAAAAATGAAATTGAAAGCTGACATCCTGGGTCAGAGCTGTGCTGCACGTGGCCAGCTCTGTGATGGGTTGTGCTGTGGAGCAGTGCACAAACAGGTGATGTGGCAGGGCTGGGAAACCTGGATGCTCTGGATGGTGATGACAGCTTCTGTAGCTCCACCAGGACAGGGCTGCTCACTGCACCACCTCCACGTGTGTGTTCAGAGCCCTACTCAGCACCACTGCTGGCCTGGTGGAAAACCAAAAATGCCCTTCTTAATGCAGCCAGTGATGAGAACTTCCTTTCCTTAAAAAGAAATCTGGAAGACCCTCCCAGATTATATATGTGTGTCTCTAAATTCGGAGGGTGTGACTGTGCTAAGAGACTGTGAGCAAAAGTAGTAGTAGAGGGCAGTTCTTGTTCTCTTGGAGTATCCTTATTTTAGCCCTTCTAATGACCTTGGAGCTCCTTCATCTTTGCAGAATGGGTGCAAATCCTAAGGGAAAATAAACATGTACATCGATCCCTAGTTAGCTCAAATCATGTAATTTGGGGTTGAACAAAAAACTGTGAACTCGGGTCGATTGATACTAACTGAATTCTCATTTAGAACAGAAACTAATAAGATTATTTAAATTCACTTAAATACTTATCACAGATTTTAACTGATTTTTATCTTAAAAGACTTTGTGGGGATGAGACTAAAACTATGGAGGGACTATTTTAGTGACAGTGTTGTCATTCTAAAGTCTTCCCCAGCAGACTCCCTCTGCTAGGGAGCCTGTTCTACAGGGGCAGGAGCTAAAGAGATGTCCAATTCAGAAAATGTTGTTTGCGTTTCTTCTGAGGTCAATTTATGATTTTTCTCAAAAACTTACCATGGATATAAAACTCCACTTTTCAGAGGGTATTTTTCAATAAAACATTTAAACGTGTTATTAGGTGTGCTGAGTTAAGGTAAAAGTTGAATTTCGGCCAGAAACCTAGTTTTCAAATTTTGATATTTTCAAATTTTGGTGATCATTAGTCTTAATAATCAACCAACACCATTTCCTTTGAAATGAGCAGTGGCAAACTTTGGAGTCATCAAAAAGTATATCCTTTTCTGATTTTGTGTGTGGAAGAGTAATCGTGGAGTGCTAACTTATTAAAAATTTTTGTGATTCTTCGGTTCTTTGGGTGCTTTTTTCCCTAGTAGAAATCTTCAATGTAGTTTACATTTATGCTCTATTCAAATTAATTTTTGGAAGAATTTTTACTCTTCTCCATGACTTTTTTCTGCCCTCTGGCTGATCTGTTCATGATCAGCACTCACATCTCCAAGAGGCCTGAAATAGGTAGAAGGCTTTGGCATCTGGGGAGGTCAAATTGAAGAGGTTGGGAGAGTGTTTTAACTTGCAGGAGAGCATTTAATGTCCATTTACATTCAGGTTGTTCAAACAATTGTTATTAAAGAGGGATAAACACTAGTTTCATCTTATTCATGCTGATGCTTTTGGTATAGACATGCACTCAACCTAGATATTCAGACCTAGAATTCAGGATTTGAGGGAAAGGTTCAAACTCTTATCTGAATTTTGCTAAGTCTTCCTGGTTTGATTGCAATAGGATCTACAACCAGTGTTCTCAGTCTAGCAAATTTTCAGGCACAGATGCTGGGTGCAGGCACAGACTTAAAGACCCAAGTGAATTTTTGTCTGAGTAATCAAAAGGATTCACTCTCTTCCATCCCTGCTGGTGTTGTGGAGATGAATGGGCTCCTCCCATTCACAAGAGAGCAAGGTCAGAAGGTTTTCTTCCATGTCTTTTTGCCATAACAGATACAATCTGCTCTGGTGCACTTTGATGCAGAAAGGGCTAAGACAAAACTCGTGTGTTTGCTGGGGACGTGTATAGGTAGGATGTAGTTATGAATCGATATTTTACAATGATATTTTTGGTGTGCATTTCTTACAGCAGAGAAACAGTATTTGCAGTAGTTTTAAACTGTGTGACATTCTTGGAAATGCAAGTGCAGTTAAGGCAGGCTGAGGATTACGGTGCATATTAGTATTAACCAATTACAAAAAAACCCTTGACAAATTAAATGTCAACTCCTACCCAGCTGTGGCTGCTGAAATTCAGATCCAGATGCAAGATTGGATCTTGTGTGTATCTTTGCTATGCTGAAACACAGTGGCAAAAAGCAAGGATATTCTCCTCTGCCTCTTAGCTAGCAGCTAATCGAGCTCTCTGTCTCAAATATCTTCTCAGTGATCAGGGGTTCTTAACTGCTCACATTTTTCATTCCTCCCATCACCTGAGAAGGCTTGTCAATTGTTAAACCAAGCAGCAGTGACTTCCCAGTAAAATAAGAAGAAACAAAGCAAACTCTTTTTCTTGTTCTGTGAAGTCTATTTAACTCTGTTGCAAAATACTTTTTCTACTTTAGTAATGAGTAGAAAAACTCATGTCACTTTGTACAGCATTTCAGTACCAAGCTTTTTAAAGTAATGCAGTTGGAACTGGTAAAGACCTGGGAGGTCACTGAATAATGGCTATTCCCAAGCAGGAATTTTCCCTATAGTGTGTATATATTCCCTAGAGCTTTTCCAAGTCTTGTTTTTCAAAAGTCTCCATTAATAGAACTAATTTCTCTTGGGAAATTATTGCACATGGAAAAGATTTCACAAGAAATCTTTCCTATTACATGAAAAATCAAAATTTGGAAAGTTGTGCTCTCATACACAAGTTCTCACGTGCTGCTGATCACAATACAACTCTCTGAGCACTGTCACTGCTGTTGGTATGTCTGATGTACCATGTCTTTTCCTAATGGGTCTGACCAGAAGTAATTTGATTTTGGCATCCCTTTCCCTGGGTCATTGTGCTGTGTGGAGTAGATGAGAACAAACCCTCATTTTTGGGATTTGCTATGATGAGTGACTTCTATTTGCTTCCAGCCACAGACCAAGGGCCCAGGCTCTCTGCAGGCACAGTTGCAGGAGGGACAGACACACACTTGGGTTCAGGGGAGCAGTGTCAGACCACAAATAGTCATGGCAGGAGGATGAGGCCTTCCCCTTTCACTTGCAATTGTATTTGCTGTTGGTCATTTATTTTTGCTCTAAAAAATTGTTGCCCTAATGAGGGGCTTTGTTTCAATCCAGAGTCAAGTCCTGGACTGAGTATAAGAGGATGGAGGTTTTGTAATTCATTGTGATTCAGTGTTCAGGAATATCTCCCATATGAAAGAAAAAGCTCAGTAGGAGAATAATGAAGAGTGGCAAGAGGCTGGAGAAACTCAGAAACAGACCTGCAGACTAAGCATTTGGCAGGTGGTTTATACAGACGTTTCTTTGAAATGAATTTGAGCTATTAAACTCCTGTGTTAAATTCTATCCATAGCTGGTGTAAGTACAGAGAAGTATAAATGAAGCCAGTGGAGTTATGCTGAATTTAAATTAATGTTAAACATCTTAGGTAGTGCAACTATTTAATTAACTTATTACATGAGTCCTTTGTGAAAAGAAATTCAGCGATTTCTCCTGAAAAAAAGTTATTCCATTATGCTCTTGTACTGATAATTTGAGCCCTCTCTCTATTCTCTCCCTCATTTATATTTTAAAAACTTCTGTAACCCCTATTGTGTGCTTCAAAGGTGTAGCCAGAGCTCCAGGTTTGTACAGATGAAGGGCAGCCCCTCTGGGCTGGGCTGGGGCACACTGGATCAGAGACACTGGTCCATGCTCTGGGTATGGAATGAGAGGAAGCATCTTGTGCTGTGGGAGAGCAATGAGGGAGAATGCAGCTACCATTGTGGAAACTACTGTGTGCTCTAGTTCTGGTCGAACTAGAAAGTGCCATTAGATCTTCAGTCTCAAGAGGTTCTTCAATGATGTGTTAAATTCAGAGGTTTCTAAATATAGAAGTTGTGCATTTGATATAAAACTTATTAGAACTGCAGGGATTTTTTTCTACATTGTAAAAATCCTACCAGCTCTTTTCTACAGAATTACATAGAAGCTGTGCATCCCTTAATTAGTTGCTTAAACACCACAACCTTGTTTAGCAGTTTTTTTTTTTTTTTTGTTTTTGTTGGGTTGTTTTGTTTTGTTTTTTTTATATGTATACCTAGAAAGCCTTCCCTAGACATGGCTTTGCCTGCTATGTGAGGCAATTTTCTCAAATGCTGTGCAGGGGCTTGTTCTTGTCTTCTGATATTTGTATGGCCTGTACAAATATAGTGGATCATAGCCTGAAAAATCAAACAATGATTGAAGACAAAGGTCCTGAATCTGGAAACCTGTATATTTCACATTTCCAAACTGGATTTTTGAGAAATTGGTGTTTAGTTGCTCCTGTTGTTGTCTGGCATGTGAGTGCTCAGGGTCATTATTGGAGAGGAGCTGTACTTGTGTCCTACCCTCGTCTCAGTATCTCCTTTCCTGTATCAGATGTACATTCACCCCTAGAACCCATGAATGGGTTTCCATTCATGTCAGATCAGGTCCTCGCCTGCCTGCTTAAATTCATTTTGCCAGAAGCTTTATTGACAGTCCATCACCATACAGTGACCAGGCATCCATCCATCCTAAAATCCAGTTTGCCTTTAACAGGATCTGTGGAAAATGTTAAAACATTCAACACTTTGTGCATGATGTTTTTTGATGACGGGTCACTTCTCTCTCTGTAGTGATGCAGACAGACCTTTGCTGAACTTTTAGGGTGTTAGAGGTCTCAGACCACCACTCTTCAATGTCATTCTCACTGAAGAGCAGTTTTCTTATGAAGCTGTTTGGGTTTCTTTCACTCTTCAGAGAAGTGAGTTGTCTTTCTTCATTCATTACTATTCTGTTCATTTTTATGGATAGCTCTCATTTCAGCTTAACCCAAACAATAAATATCCAAATCCCCATGTCAGAAGTCAATATTCTTTAAGATATGTAAAGGCATTATATTGAGCAGTTCTGAAAAACAGACTCAGGGTATCATGAGCTGGTTGCTCCTAAATCAGTAGCTGGTTTGGAAAAATCAGCTGTGTTTTTCCAGCTTCTTTTTAATCCTTCTTGATGTTAAAATATTATTCCCTCTCCAAGATAGGCTGTCAGAGGCAGACAAGTATCTTTGTATAGCTATCTCCTCAGGAAACAATCACCATATCTTTGAAAAACTCCTTGGCAAAGTGCATGTTAGCAATAAGTGCTGGGAATTTTAGGTGTTAGAAGAGCTTAGGTTTGAATTCCACACCTAGAAGATGCCAATGGGAGAAAAGAGAGCAAACCAATGGAGGGATTCAAATCAATTAGGTACAGAAAGAAGAGCAATCATGATGATTGCAAATAACAGTCCCTAGTTGTGAAGGTAATTGTGGCTAGGCATAGCTTACTTTTCTTTTCAGGATGATGTGTCAAAGGCAGCTATGCATCAGTTTCATGAAAAGACCTATTTTATGTCTTAATCTGGTCGCTTGGTCCATGTGCCTTAATTAAAACCAGAAGTGAAGCCTGTGATGCTGTGTGGAGAAGAGTATGGTGTGCTAAGTCTGCATCCTGGATCATCTCAAGTGAATAGGGTGATAGTGCTCCCATACTTTGGATTAAGAATAATTTGCTTGCCTAAGGGTTTGCTGTTTTAAAAACAACAACAATCACAAAACATTGAGGAGCTTCATCCCTCCAGATCCCACAGAAGATCTTTGGCTGGCTGTTATTTTACACAGACAAGTGTAGCTTTCCTTGTGGATTTAAAAAAATCACTTCTAGGGTAAAGATTTTCCCTGTACTTCCTCTTCCCTTGCGCTAGATGAATTTACGTCTCATACACAAATATCATCAAACCTAAGTTATTAATTCCTTCTCAATTAGTTTGAAATCCTCTGGATCCAAAGCTCATCCTTTTTTAATGTTTAACGTTTAATTTTTTTTTTTTTTTTNCCCTAAGAACTGTGGACTTGGAGACTTTATTCAAAGAGAAATTAAAATCCCACTTTTAGTTGGGGACTGCATTCACTGTAGGAGCTGTTGAGTTGCATGCAGGTCTGAGAAGGTTTCTGTGAGCTGGTAACTGTAGCCAGTGCTGTGGGCTGGATCGTATGTCCAGGCTGGTATTTCAGCCTCCTCTTAGTGTCCAAAGAGTTTTAATAGGACAAAAGGCCAATTTCAAGTTTCACTATTTCAGTTTACTGGAATCTATGCTCAACACAAAACAAAAAGCACGGTAGGGGCTGTGCCTTGTATTAAACAAGGGATGACATACTTTCATAGGTTAAAAATGGGCATTTTCCACATGCTCATGTACAAAATAGATAAAATATGTGAGCTAACCTTCAACCTCTTCAGCTTGTCTCCTATTTCTGTGGAGAGACTCTACTCCTCTGAAGTGCAGAGGAAGAGCTGTCCATGTTAATGAAGCCTTCCAGGACACTGGCATGGTGTGGACTGATGTAGGTACATTTTCATTCAAAGCAGGAGCCTATCTCCCAATGTGTTAAAACTGCACCTCACCCCGTGTTCTCACTCAGATGAAGCAACCAGAGTTCAGCTGGCACCGGACTGTACTATTTTGGCTGATAAGGTTTAGTGTAAACAAATGCAGGTCTCTGAATTATCTGGCATGAGGATCAGTTAGGGGTGCTGGCTTCCTATAGCCTTAATCTAGTTGGCCTAAATGATTTATAAACTGGCAACATGATAAATGTTGTTTTAAGTGGACAAATCACATTGAAGAGGTGTAACTTTCTGTCAGTGTGTAACATGACCGCCTCTCTTAGGGGAAGAATAACAATCACAAAGAGCAGTAAAGGTAACAGGATCACTAGTAGGCATATTCCTTCTCTACAGCATAAATCATTAGAGGGGCACTTCTTTCCTTCCCCTTTGCTTGCCCTTCTTCGTCCTTTTTTCCTTCTTTTCTTTTTTTTNTTTTCCTTTTTTTCTTTTTTTTTTTTTTTTTTTTTTTTTTTTTTTTTGGTGCTATTTTCTAGCACCTCCATATCATTTTGGAAAGCAAAACCCTCCATTTGATTTGTGCTGCACTTTCTTCATAAATCTATGAAGCTTGTCTCCATCAAGCTGTATTTTCCATTAAAATATGGTTCCCAGGTGATTTTCAATACTATGAAAAACATGTAGCCATAAGTCTTTTACTGATTGTTTATTATCTGTTTAGGTGCTCCTGAGGATTTTGACAGCTAGGACTTGTATCATATGTAATGTAATAAAAGTGGATGTCTTCAGCCTAACAGGGATAGCTGGCCTTTCATTTCTGTTGCTAGGGTTGTATTTGTTTTCTCTGTGTTGTTTTGGTTTTTTAACCTGAAACTTTGAGTCTACTCCAAATCAGGCCAGTTTAAGCTTTGTGTTTTCTTTGCTATATAGATGAAAAAATCCCCCAAAATAAAATCCAAACAAAACACAACAATAATTTTCCTTTTATAAACAGCACAGGAAGCACTAACAACAAAGCCAGTATTTACACTGCAGGAGTAGATTTACTTCCACTGGTTTTCAGTATGGACACATTGTTCCACCTGTGATTGCAGGAAATGCAGCAGGACATTCTGTATGTCTGTCCTGGATTTGAGTAAGAAGCATGCTGTGGGTTGCAATGTATGAAGCTGCTCACAAGTAGCTGTAAGAAGTTAATGCTTTAAGAGGCTGGTTTGTGATGATGTTTGTGAAAACAGATAGGAATTCATTAAAAATATCTATCTGTGGGCAAAAGTGCAGATCTTTTGCAGGCAAAGTTACCTCTGGCCTTAAAGGGAACTTTGCATTAGGATTACAGGATCAGCCAGTATTTAAGCACTGATTATCTGGCGGAACACAATAAGGCTGGCTGAGGAATAACACCTTACCTAAACCCAAACAGCATGCTGTGAGTTCAGTTTGTCAAGTCTATGTATTACTACATATCTTGTTATCACAAGAAAAGCCATAGTCATACTGACAAGGGAGCCCCCTGGAAGACTTTTGCTTAGGAAAGTTTGGCAGGGATGGCCCCATCAGAGAGGGAAGGGAAAGAAGGAACTGTCTTGGAAGTGGGCTAGGAGAAGAGAAGTGGACTAGCATGTAGTTGCTGACTCTGTGGTTAGTAGCAAGGCCAGTCTTGTGTGTTGACTCATCATTTCCTCAGCAGTGGAAGTATTGATTATTATTATAAACCAGTGCAGGACTCAGAAGGAAAATAACTAATAATTATTAGGACAATTTGTAATTTAAATGTCGGCTTTATAGCAAGCAAGCAAAATAATTTACTATGGTCAGGAAAACTACTCAGCTTGCCATTATAATATGGAATGTCCTCTCCCTGCCCTGCAAAGAGATGTTGTCCCAATGGTATTCACACAGTGGTTACACAGATTTGATATAACCTTGGGTTTGCATTGTATCTTCTCCAATTGGACCTCAGAAACGGTTGTCCAATGAGAAACTACCATTTCTTAAATGCTTGGTAAAGCACTTAATTGTGAAAATAACTAGTTTACCTCACATCAATTTGAAAAATTATTCATTAATTTTTGAGGAGCAGCCCCCTTCCCTGGAGGACAGAACTACTGATCTCATCTGTACCTAAAACTTGGCTTTGCTTGCTAGCAGGCGTGTCTGATCTGCAAATGAAATTTGGCTTACTGTCTCAGTTTCCTTATAAACAGCCTTGGCTGCACCTTTGGCAGAACACACGATAATTAAACAGTTGTGACTTATACTGTACAAGCTGAACAGAACTGGCAGGGAAGAGTTTAGATGACTGTCATGCAACACAGAAATAGAGTTTTCCTCTGCTTTTCAGTGGCATTTACTAGCAAAGTAAAGTTGAAATTCTCTAAGAGATATATGAGCTTAAAATAGTTGTAGTTTACTTTTCTTTCTTATTATTTCCTTAATATATTGTTATTTAAGCCTAAATTATCTGTGCAGCTGGTAGAGAAATAAGTCAAGATAGAGAACAGGGATTTGAAGGAGCTGAGATCTGAATCAGAACCACTACCTGAGAAATAATTTCTTTACCTACAGAAGTTTTAAAGCATCCTGTTCTTGTTTAAATAACAGTGAATTGTTCAAACCCTCTGGAGGCAGTTAACAGCAGACTTCCACCAAAGCAAACTGCATTGGTAGATGTGCTAGGCATATTTTTCAGTGTTTGAAATCATCTTTGGTCAAAACTGAAAGAACTTCAAATGTAACTGCTGAAAAATGATTTTTAGTAGATTTTTAAAAATATATTTTGTTTTCAAAACAGTGTTTTGTTGGATCTTTATTTCCACTGGACTCTGGCCATTACCAGCTAAGCAATTCCACATGCAGACCTCTTGTTTTCTCTATTGTTATCTTCTGCCTTGCTTTTAGTCTGCAGAACTGCCATCCTCTGCTCTCAGTCTTGGCTGTAAGGATTTCATCTTCTGAGATTCAGCCCTCCTTTGTCCACAATGTCAAAGGAATGTTCCAAGGCATAGCAGGGAAATTGAGCCAGGATGTCCTGAGTCTTCCCAAAGTGATCCACAGTGTGCACAGAGTTTTTTCCAGTAGTTGACTGGTGCCCAAATTTACACCCAGTGTGTTCTTACATCCTTAGTATAATATTTTAGCATTGATTCACTCCTGAAATGAAAACATCTTGAAGTGATGCAGTTAAAATCCTCTGGGTTATTATCATTTAGAGCCAAATGGCCCACTGTTTAATGTCATTTGCCTTATGACCAATTTTTAGGTATTTCCTTGTTAAGCAGAAAATCTCTTTTGCCCAGTGTTGTAAACCAACTTAATAGCACTTCATAGCAGTTGGAAAAAGGAAATTGGGGAAGTAGGGTTCACTTACTGTTCATTTCAGCATTTGAGACGTTCCTTTTATTTTATTTTATTTTTAAATGAAAGCTGATGATCAGAATATTTGTCTGAATATTACCTCAGTAAGGACATTAAAACTGGAATATGCCATATCTTTAGTTTTGACACCTTAAAAGGATGCTATTGCTGAACATCTTGGTGCTGTTGTTTTGGGGGTTACAAAACTGAACCCATCAGCTTGGGAGAAGGAAAAATCTTTCATTCACCAGTTGTCCTATTTGCCCTGATGCCCCTTTCCAAGCCAGGCCTACAAGCTTTATTTTCTTCTACATTAGTGCACCAGACTTTCCCAACTGCTTACAGGGTTCTTGTAGTTCCTGGTGGACTGCACAGATTTGGTAACAACTTGCTTCATCCAAGTTTGAACATCAACTATTATTTTTTCAAATACTGTGATTATATTCCCTGTGCTGTTCCTCTTGGCTGTTCTGGGAAATTATCATTCTCAGCTTTCCCACCCCCAGGTCATTTATTCCCCTTTTTTCCTTGAAATGAGGGATAATTGCTCTATACTTTGGGTGTTTGCATGCAACATTCGGTGCATATTTACCAATTAGATGGCAGCCTTCTTTTCCTAGCTGAGCTGTGGGCTTTTAGCTTCCTGTCATAGCATATGTTCTTCATGCCCCTGAACTTCCTACTTTCCTTTTTTCTACTCCTGTTTCAGTTTGAATTTGCCTTAATTCTGATGCCCTAGGTGGGGAGATCCATACCCAATTCTCTAGGCCATGTGGTACAGAGGCTTTAGCCCACTTTTCCAGGACTGACATGCCTTGAGTCAGATTTTGTTTTGCTTTTTATGTCCACATCAGCAAGCTTGCGTGCCACCTTATGAATGATAAATATGCCCAGGTCACTGTCACCTGAGATGTTTGCACTTCATTGCAAAGTTATTATTGTTATTTGTCTCTAAAAACATTCACTTTTTATACTGTTGGGTTTTTTACCACTATTTCCAAATCTCCAGTTCATCCCTTTGTTCTTGTGGAAGTGGTCTGGCCTTGCCTGTGTACTGATAAAGGCCCCCTTGGGCTGCAGCAGAGTTCCACTCTCACCTTTGCAGTCTGCATTTAGAAGAATCAATTCATTACCTCCAGTGACCATGGTCTGCAGTGAGACAGCAAATGTGCGGCCAGAGGATGTTCCAAGATCTCTGTAACTGCTTGTGTATAAACACAGGCACCTCCAGCTCCTTGTGGCCATTTCCCAGTAGCAGGCTGTAGCTAATAGACTCTCTCAGTGGCTCTAAAAAACTCCTGTGCCCTGGACTAATCTATCTGATGGAATAGGTTGAGTTTCAGCTACTAAACCCTCCCTCCTGAGGCCAAATGCTTTAAAGTAAGATCTGATGCAGATCCTTATCCTAGGACTGTCAATAATGTTTTCAGAGCATGTCACCTCTTTTTCCTTTCAAATGTAGTTTATTAATTTACTGATCTTTCCAAGTCAGATAGCAGTTAATCTACATTATTGTGTGAATTGGGTGGAGTTGATTTAATTAATAAATAGTACTGAGTTTAATTTAAAATTTACATTAGTATTGCCAGTAACAACATGCAAAAGTCATAACTAGGAGCCCTCCTCTCCATACAAATACACTAAAATGAAGAATTTAGTTACAAACTTCCCAAAAATTAAAGCTACAATTCTTTTCTGTGTCTTCTGACTCTGAAGCTTTAATATTTCAGGCTTTTCTCCACTACTGTGGTGCCTAACAGAAACTCCCTTTGTTGAAATGTTTTTATTTAAGGTCACTTAGCTACAGGGCTTGAAACATTTTAACAAAGTTAAACCAACAAAATCCAAGATGATGCAGTGAAAACCATGAAATATTACTTTTCCCTCCACCAAAAAAAAAAAAAAATAAAAAGGATCTTCGTATGGGTTTATCCAGAAATATTTCTCTCTTTGGTCATAGCAAGAAATAAAGTTATTTTCCCAGGTGGTGATGCCTCTGAGAAATGTGTGGAGTGCTGCTCGGTGAGAAGTTGACCTGCTTGGCTCCAAACCTTTGAAATGAGGGTTTAGTGCTGCAAAGGGGTTCATGCACGTGGGCACTACCACGAACACGCAGTTGAGACTCCAGGGTTGGCTTTAATAAAGAAGCTGTAGCCTGGCTTGTGGCAGGACTGTGGTTTCTATTGTCCAGAATCACAGTCTTTTGCATTCCTTATTGTATTTTTGAACATTATTTGATGCTGTGAATAATTCAGGAAATTTCAAGATTATTGGGCTGCCTTTTTAATCTTGTGTTTTGTTTTGCTTTTAAACACATTCGTTTTCAAACTTGTGGTTTCCAAATGGCTACAACTGCCATTTCTCTCAGGCATAACTCAATTAAGGAAAATCTCATGACACTTCATATTTTTTGGTTTATATGTAGAAATTCCCTGTCAAGAGTAATAACATTTTCTTGTTGTGAGTGCTTGGGATTGCAATCTTGGAATGTGTTTTCTATGGGTCCTCATAATTTTTCATGCTAGGGTGAACATTCCTGGTTTGCGCTTTGAATATTTGGTAAAACAAATACAAAAAAAGACGTGAAAAGTTAATAAATATAAAAATGAGAATGAATTTTACAAGGAATTTCCAAGAATTTGTGCAGCACTGGCTCTTGCACATCTTCTGCTTTTGCCTGAAGAATTGGTCTTCCGTTAAACATTCACATTTAAGCAGCTGGATTCATTATTGAACCAACTATCAACAACCAAGGGATATGGCCTTTATCAAATGTAATAAACCTTTGAGGACTGCCGAAAGAATACACTTGTCTTTAAAGATCAGCCTGTCCAAATGAAAACTAAACAGAAACCCAGATCAAATTCTTGCTTGTGGATGCATTGTGAAAGCCAGCTGTTCAGTGTTTTGCAATAGAAATTAGTAATTTTAACAAAGCATTATACTTCTTTTGATGGTCTGCAAAGTTAGTTCTCTATCTTGTTTTTTATTTTTCTCATTTTCCTCCTTCTCCTTTGACATGGAGATCAGAATCTGGCCTATATGTTTTAATCTGGTAAGAGAAGTATACAAATATAAGCGTGTCTAAATATGTGAATACAAGTTAGGCTATTAATTCAAAGCACCTTGCCATGTTTATTAATGTTCTGTGTTATGAGATTAAAGCTGTAATTTAGAGTTACAGGAATTATAAACAACTCTTTAGCAAGTCATATACTGACCATAATAACTTTTAAAGGGTGGAGTGTAATTTATTCAACATTGTAAGGAAAAATAAGGCAAGTGAGTTAGCTTAGGGGTGGGGCAGCAGCAAACTGCTTGTGGAGACTCTTACTCCCTGAGGTGATAGAGGTTAAATGCATTACAGAGCTTATAGGCTGGCTCCCTAGAGAGAAAGGGGGCCAGGCATTTCTAGCTGACATGTCAAGGACACCACACGTTTGCCCTTCTGACTAATGGCACGATACCGAGCTGATAGCAAGGCTGCAGCCGCAATTTTCAGAGAGAAAAATGGAACACAATAGGTGGCTCCTAATTAGAGAGGAGGGCAAGATGCTGGCACAATCTTAGTGTTTAAGAGGTCCACTAACTGAAGGCACAGTGAGCCTGAGGCCACTAATACAAACTTGGAATATTATTAAAGCATTATTGGCCAAGAAGGCAGTTTAGGTGAAGCGTCCACAAGGAAGCCTTCTCCAGTGTAACCTTCATAAGGAAAGTCTCAACATTAAACTCAGGCCAGGTCCTGCACCACTGAAAACAGTCTGCTGCTTCGACTGGTTGTATAAATGGGTTGTCTCTCAAGTTTCCACTCTAATTCACTAATTTTACTTAAGAGCAGCAAGACAGATACATAGAAAGAGGAGGGAGGGATACGCCACAGTGATGGAGGGGGGATGTGTCAGTGGATATGCACATGAAAGAAGATGCCTGGGGAGGGGCAGGATTACTGTGTGAAGGAGAGAAAGTTGTAAGGAGATTAGAAGTGAGTAAAGGGAAGACTTGGAGTAGGCAGGTGGCAGTGCAAGGAGGGAAGGAAAATGAAGAAGGAGGGGCCCTAGATGATCTCAGTGTCACAACTCAAACCAAAAGCTATTTCACATCAAATCTGGCAACTCCTGACTCTTAAAAACAAAAACCAAACCACCAAACAACACCACTTGTGTTGCAGAGATCTTTTAGCTAGCAGATGCTGTATAGTAACATATTAATGAGGCTTGGAACTGGAGAAACACAGCAAGCCAAAGCTGTGATTCCTACTTGCAAAGCTATGTTACTGCAGCTGATTTAAATCTCATCAGAAAGTTATTTGTTTCTTTTAATGTCCTTTTAACATCACTCTTCACGGAAGTCCCAGATACAGAGGGGACTACATCGCTGAGCAGATAGTCTTGAATGTGGAGCCATGTGTTAGGAGAGCAATATTGCTGCTTTATGAAAAATCTCTTGACAAGTCTTAGACATTGTCCTGAAGAGCTTGATGAGAAAAAGGACTTAAAGACCAGTGCCATTCCAGTATTTTCTGCTGTACTGAGTCAGACCTTTTGAGAGAAGAAATGAGAAACTGGAGGTGTGGGTTTTACATGTTGGCTAGAATGGGTTTTGAGCTTAGCTGCTTGGTAGCAGAGATGTGCAAATGTTGCAACAGATCACACTGAAAGGTAGGTGGAAGGAAATGTTCCATTGATTAGGGTACGTGGCACACAGAGAGCAACAAAAAGCACATATCTACTGCTCCTCTGCCAGGCTCTTGCCTTTCCAGCAGGCTCTCTTGCCCAACAAGCCTCAAGATTGCATACTCCCTTAATCCTCTGCTGGGAGTTTTGGGGCTTGGTGGAAGAAAGGACCTTCAGCAGCAGGAGGGAGGCTTGTTTGGAGAATAAAATTCAGTAAACTCCAACCTCCAAGTGAACCTGCTGGGGCTGATTTGCTGCCAGCCCCTGGGAACAAAACTGCAGCACTCAGTTCCTGAATCCCATCGGCTCCCGCAGCCTGGAGGGTTCACACTGCTCTCTCTGGCACCTCTTCCCATGTCAGAACAAGGCATTGTGTATGTGATTTCAACATGCTTCTGGTTTTGTTCTAACTGCCAAGAAACACTAGTTGCATTATTATGAAATGATTGAGGAGTATTTGCTCATACAAATTATTTGTTTTAAGAGTTTATTAATTAAATGTCAACACAGAGTGTTAGTGTCTGAAAAGCTCTTGTGTGAAAGCCCTGCTCTAACTTGAAACTACAATACACTGTTTCTCTTCTCTCAAAACAGATTTGTTTGAAACACCCTGTTCAGTAGAATGCATCTTGCTGGAACATGCATGGTCTTTGGCCTTCAAAGACACCCTTGTGCAAAGGGCGTGTTGCATTAATTTGTTCAGCCAATTTAGGGTGTGTGGCATTAATTTGTTTGGCCAATTTGTTTAGAATCTGGCAGGGCATAGGCACCCAGTGCAATGTCTGTGCATAATGCCTGTGTCATCTCTACACCAGATCTCAAGAGCAAGAGATTTACTGCGTGATGCCGGCCACGCCTTGAGCTGCGGCTCAGGGGAACAAAGGTAGGAACCGAAGCAACACGGCGCTTGCTTAGGGCAGGTATGAAAATGCATTTGATACTTTGAACAGCTGGTTTCCACACACAGTGCCTGGGCTGCAGGAGTATGTGCTGGTATGATTTCACTGCCAGCACTGACTCTGCTCACCTGGGGCACAGAGGCTAATAATCACACCCACAGTAAGCCCCACTTCACCTCAGTGAAAAGCCAGGCACAATTCAGTATGAAATGACTACATTTTGGTGCAGCAGTGTGTAGCTCACTGCAGAATGCTAATGCTAAAGCCCATTGAGCTTTTGACTTGCATAGAAATAATGTATTTTAATCCTTTATCATTTTGTAAGATGTTTCTCTCTCATTCCTATTTTCTGTCATGCTCAAGATGAATGGTAATGTGCTTTCCAAAATATTTCTTTGTAAGGACCGGCTAGTTATAATTAAAAATTCTATAAGTGACCAAGGTCAAATTTAAAAGTGAACAGCTGTTGTTCAAAATGTGAACACTAATTGACTTCAACAGCACTAGGCTTTACATTGAATTGTTGATGAAAATCCTTGTATTTTTTCTTTTTTTTTGGTCCTAATGGGCAACAAGATCTGCAATTAGAGCTGATAGAAAAAACTGTAACACTTTCTATTTTCCATTAAAAATTATTTTTCACCAATGTCTTTAACACCAGTTAGTTTTCTTCAGAATTTAGGCTAAATGTTCTGAGATTTGTATTGTGGTTCTGGGAAGACATCTATACTCTGAGAAAGACAGGCATTGAGGTTCGTGGCGTCATGGAAGAACTTTTGCTTAAGTCAGATTTTTTCACCCTGGGTGCCTACACTGTTGAATTTATCAGAGTACATAAATGCAAGAAAGGGTACCAGGCCTAGATGTGTATAAATCTACACTTTCTTACACACATTGTGAGCTGCTGTCAAATGATAGAGTGGGCTGAGAATTTTATGCCATTTATAAAGGTGTCCTTATACAGAGGTTTAAAAACACATGTACAAAGTCACCAGGCTTATTCACTGGGCACCCAGGAGTGAGGTGTCACTGAGATGCTGGAGACTGGAACTTGTGCTTTCCACATCACGTATGAAATGCCAAAAAAGTCAGGTGTGCAGAAATGCTCCCATTTCCCAGAATAAGACTGTACATTTCAGAGTGTGTTAAGGATACTAATGGATGACCTACAGTGAGCTAAACACTGTGCAATCTAAAGCCAAGGGCTTTATGTCAGGCTTAGAGATTTTTGAATGGTAACACACTTTTCAAAGAGCCTAAAAGTAATTAGCCTTTCACTCCAAGTTGACACACTTATACTTTTAATATCAGGAATAAGGAAAAAGACTAAGGCTTCTAACCTCAAATCCATAGCAGCTTAGGCACTTTCACCTCTCTGGTTTTGTTATGACAGCTCTTTGTTTGGCTGATAGTGAGTGGTGTTTTGAATAGAAGTGCTTTTGCTGTTGCTTTGCCACTTTCCGGTAATAAGGGAGGACTTGGAGGTTATGCAGCAAGGTGCTAATTGACATTAACACTCAAGACAGGAAATGCTGACACAATTTAAAATTAACATCCTGTCAATATACTGCTGACCTGTGTTAAACGTGTACTTTGTCAAACTTTTGGAATTAGATTTTAATACAGAATCAGTGTAATGGTGGGAGTATTGCTGGTCTTGAGAAAAGTGAATTTAATACAGTGAGAAGTCACCTAACTGTTTCCCATTTTAGCTTACCTTTTCTCAAGCAAGGAAAGTTAAATTTTGCCCCGAAAGGTCAAATATATGTATAAAGCCATCTAAGACAGCTAAAAATTATACTGTATTTGTTCATTTTCAGTTACTAAAAGAAACTGTTCTTCAGTTCTTAGTTTATTTTAGATGGTCCATTATCAATGACAATGATTCCTGGATATGGGTTTTACAAAATACTGTGACAGATATATGGCATAATGCAACAAACCAAGCTAATTGAGTAACTTACCTATAAATTAAAATGGAAAAAAAAACGGCTGACAGAAAAAAAATATACAGCAACTGATCACAAAAGTGACTTATTTGCCTATGTGTTATTCCTTCCTTAACTACAGAGCTATGAGGGTATTTCTACTTATTAGTGACTCCTGGGGTAATTGGAGAAGAAAAAATGGTGTCATGGCACTAGACCTCAAACAAATAGTTACAAGGTGATGTGATGGTATTTTTCATCAGTAGTTATTAAAAGGTAAACAAAAACTCTTAAAGCACAGTGCAGCTCTGGGTTGATACTGTACTTCTCCTTTGGTTTATAAATGACAGTAGCTAATTTTATGTAAAACTGTCTCATTGCTCACATGCATAGCTCTGGTGGTACTTGCAGAGTGGCACGCTCACAAACTGTTATGTAGCTTTGAAGAAACAAAGGGTGCTGTTCACTGTTAAGCAAGTCAGAGCCTCCTCTTTGGAAAGGTGCAAGGCACGAGACAGAATGATGCCCATAAGAGAAACAGAGCATGCTGGGTGTGGTCTGATCTGTGGAGGAGGCTGTTTGCTGAACATTAATCAGAGGTTGTCCCAGGCAATAGGAACAGCACGAAAAGAGGCACAGAGCCAGGAAAAGGTGATGAGGAAAAAGGAAGCAATTGGAGGAGAAGATTGGGCTGTGTGGAAGGAGGTGGAGCAGGGCAGTTTGAAATGGGAGGTGTTGGTAGGGGCAGACCTGCGCAAGCTCAGGGAGTGTGGAAACGTTTCAGGAAGGTGGTGCAAGCTGCATATCACTGCTGGCAAACTTTCTCTAAGAAAACAGTAAGTGGGTGGCCTGTTGCTGTATGCGCTTCCCACTGACAGTTCCTGGGAGCGGGCCAATATTGTGTGTTGCAGTTAAGGTTACAGTGAGACTGGAAAAATATTGGCTGTAGCCCTGGTTCTGCAAATTATTTGCACAGGGCACCAATTTCCATTAATAACGAAGTGCTCTGGAAGGCGACCGTCTCAGTTTGAGTGTGTGAAAAGGGGGAAGCTGCTCCACTGGTCTAGTGGAGAGTGATTCTTTAGAGCAGCTGCCACATTAGGTGGAAAATCTCTAAAGCTGCAGCTACTGGGTGATCTTATCCTGTGTTACAAGGTACTAGTCAGGCATGTAGGAAAGCTGCTCTGATCTGGGGAGGAAGAAAATGAAAATTGTAAGTGGAACATACATTGGAGACTTGGACTTTTTTCTCTGAAATTTTTTGGCAAAGGACTCTCAGAGCAAAATAGGCAAAATCAAATGGTCTGGTTTACTCTGTTTTAGTTCTTTCCCACCAAAAAATATTTCTTATTTGCCGTTTTTTTGTTGTACAAAAGCCAGAACAATTTCTCAGTAAGGAGCTCAACTATCATGGCCACACTGTGCTCTTGGGGAGAAAAAAAATTGCCTTCCACTACAAAATGTTTACATTGGCTGCCGAGGTTTCTCCTGATTTCCTCTGTTGGGAATGAATAATTAGGAAGTGAACTGGGAGGTGAAAAAGGCCTCTGTGTGTTTAAGTCTAATGTCACAGCTTTCCAAGGACAAAGCTTTTAGTACATAGAAAGGTTTCTCTGTCAAGCAGATGAATTCAATAGCTAAGCAAGACAGCAAGAAGAGGAGTCAAACAAAGCAGAGAATTCCCAGTAGGCAGCTTTTAGTATGCACTTATGACAGGTACTGCATGAAATGGATGCAGAGCACACATATGTGGGACACACAGGCAACACACATAAGGTGTTAATAGTCTTAGCTGATGCCAAGGAAGAAAAAGAGCAGACAGGGTCAGCTACTGTTTCCTGAGCTAAATGTTCTTTTTCTTATGGTGGTCAGAGCCAGGGGTAGTTTTACAATGTGCAAAACATGCACTTGTAATTAAAGTGAAACTCACACTGACAGAGAAAGGGGATGGTGAATGTTGACCTCACATGCTGCATCTGTAGAGCATTTGGGGACACATTCTTTCAGCAGAAGTGATGTTGGCTTCTGAAATTCTTTTTTAATAAAAGGTGAACAGGACTAAAGTTCTGTGTTAATTTGTATGCATGGCATGAAGCCATTTCTCAGGAGAAGGCAGTGCTGATGGTACTTTGGAATAGAGAACTACTAATTTATATATTTTTAATTCTCCATTCTTCTATTTAAAAACACGGTTTTCACCATTGCTTATAAGCAGTGGAAGTTAAAATAGTAAATAGGAGAAAGGATAAATAAAATCCATTTTTTCTCATTTGTTTTCTGCTGTTAAGCTGTTCAATACTATGTTCACATAGCTCTTTAGGCAGGTAAGTCCCCAATGTACCTTAGTAACACATCTACCCAAGTCTGGCTTATAAATTTCTTTGGAAATCTACCCTTTTAGAAGAGACTTGGAATAGGAGCCACTGAAAACTTTGTCCATTTTCAGATGCATCTTGGCTGATATAGGTGGGCCTACAGAGAGGAAAGTGTGGAATTTCTGTCAGAACCAGTGTGCTACTGACCCCGAGAAGGTGGATGGAAAGACAGTCCATGTGAATCCAGAGGCTCAGACCCTCAGTTATTGAGTCATGGCTTGAGCTGCTCTTTTCTGCTTGCCTGGAGGAAGATCTCTCCCCTGGTGTTTTGAATTGAAGATTGCTGGGGAAGACAAGAAAATCTGCCTCCTGCTCTAGCCCTCCTAGACTTTTTAATCTCCTGCACTAACCAAAGAATCAACGGGTATATCATCTTCCTTGCAGAGAGATAAGAGCCTCTAAGAGGCAGAGCACTCTGCCTTCCAACAAACTCATGCATAAAAGGTTAATTTAGAGGGTGAGATATCTGTGTATGTTAGACAAATAGGAAACTGAAGGGATTCTTATTCTTTATTCCTCCCATTCTCCTAGCCTTGGCCAGTGAGTGCAGGTTGAATGTATGACTTTACATTATGGAGCACCTCTCCATCACCCAGGCCTTTGTCAATTCACCAAATGTGACAATTATAGCATTTCAGAGATGAGACTTTCTAATCCTATTACTCATTCATCAACCTGCGGATGATAGCAGAAGCCAGATCGAACAGTGCCAAAAGAGCAGTGAGGAGCCTTCTCCAGTGCTGTGAAACTAGGCTTAGCTCAGGCACAATAGGTGTGTAATTTAAGGTTTTGTTGAGCTAAAATCCAATCACATACTTGACTGGTAGATCACAGAAAGACACAGACAAAAAGAATGAGATAATTCTACCTCACACAAACACTTGAATCCAGCTTTGACTTAATAACAAGTGTGTGATCAACCTTACACTGTTTCTTTTTTTTTTTTTTTNCTAGAAATGGGATGGCACTGAAATACTTTGCCTACTTGGGTGTCAGCCAATGTATGAAGAATATGAAGAAAAAAAATAAAACAGAAGGAAATGGAGGTACTTGTTTAGATAAATAAATCTAAAAAGTACAGATGCTCATTATATGAAAGATAATCAGAAAATTTAGCTTCCAGGCTTAGCTCAGTTCTGTCTTATCAGCATCTGGTACCTGTTGCTTTTCAAAGATGGGGAGGATCTAGCAGAAATATGAGGAGAACAAAGCTGAAAAAACCCATCAACCTTGACTATAGGAAGAAAAGCTATACTGCAAATATTATTGCCCTCTCTCTCTTGCTACTAAAATGCTCCTTTGGCATCGTCCTGTTTCAGACAGGGAGCTTGTGTGTGTGGGCAGTGCCAGGTGCTGCAGCCCCGAGCCACTGCCACACGCGAGGGACTGGGAGCGTGGGGGAGAGGAACCACTGTCTCTCATGGAAACAGAGAAGTGAGGTCGTTCTCTTCTGTCTTTAAAGGTGTAGCTTTCCATCAGATAGTGTGTTATTTATACTGGGTTTTGTAAAGGAGAGTCTTCAATACAGGCTAGTCTAGGAATGGCCTTTAATACTAACAAAATTAGGTGTAAGGCATGTCAGTTAAAAGCTTTGGGAAGAAAGCTCCTTGGAATAGGAACTTTCACATTTACGTCCATCATCAGTGGTTCCATCTAGTGTAGCAGTCCAGCTTCTCTGGCCAAGTCTTCTGTCAAGACCAAACTTTAAAAACCACATTTCCATAGTTTTTTTGGGCATCTCAAGCTCTTTGAACTGACAAATTCAGTGGGATTAACTGTACATGGAATTTGGTGCTAGCTTGTAGGTGTCATGACACATGTATAAACCCCAAACTAGAGGAGACATTAAAAACCTGAGAACAAGCCCACTGCTGGCAAAAAAGGCAAAGTGTTTTAAAAGCTCAGGACTGGCAGCGGAACAAGCCCTTTAGTGTAGTGGTGGAGAAAGTATGGGGTTTTAAAGTCTGCACATCAAGAAATGCTTTCAAGCCACATTACTTGGGGGATATGTAAGACTCCAAATGCCTTAGACCAAATTACATGTCCAGGGGATCTCTGAGGTGCAACCAGCTCATGAACATGGGCAGGGCGAAACTCGTGTGGAAGGCAGCTGGCAGAGCTCCTCTGCAGCCACGGGTAACACCTGCACTGTGCCTGTGCCAAAGCAAAACAGCCAGCCCTGGTGTCAGAAATGCAGTGGGTAGGGCAAAAACCCAACAAGCCCAGAGAGACGAAAAGGAAGAGGAATCTTGGGTGTCAAAGGGTTAAAGTTAAGTTTGAAGCTCAGCATTAGTCCTGAAATACCATAATTCAAGCAACGTTTTGCTAATGAAAAATTAAATAAAATACCAAATTGCAGAATATCAGACTCAGAAACATACAGAAACTACATCAATTGAAATATATTTTTTTTTTTTAATAAGTGAATTAGTAGAGAAAAATCCTACAGCGATGAAGCTTATATTTAAATATGACACAGGGAGATATTTTCAGTGGCTCATAAGAATACAAGGAGATTGAGATATGTTCCAAACACAGGGAAAAAAGAGATATCCACAACACAATATAATCTGAAAAACTCAAATGGGGTTTAATGTGGTTCCCAAACTGCAGAGATCTCATAAACATAGTGATTTCCTTTAGCAGTATAAACTCTGACATTTGACCAGACAATTGCCTTGGGGACATTAGCTAAAATAGCCTCAGCTTTAAAATTGAAATATGAACTTCTAAAGGCTTTGGTAGTTGCTTTCCAGTGACATTGAGACAGCTAACATGACTAGTGGCTGCTGCTGGATATATCAGCATCCCTAATTTAGAAATAGGCTGGAGATTTTGGCTGTTGAGCTGCAGACACCCTCTGATCTGGAAATGTTGTTTCCCTTTGGTTTGCACATGTGGGTAGCTCAGCTGCCTTTCACCAACAAGAAGACAGGTATAGTTTTCAGCATCCTTTTTGCCTGTCAGGAAGCCAAACACGGTTGCCAGTGTGTAGCAGAGCTGGTGTGCTGGGCCGTGCTGCGGCTCCTCGGGTGTGTGTTCCCAAGGGTGACCCCACGGAGGATGGACCCTTACTTGGCTTGGGGAGAGCCCGTGCAGGGTAGTACAGAGGCTGCTGTTGCCTTCCATGTTTTGGGGAGGAGGAATCAAGCATTGATGCTCTTAGCTGGCAGGTTTGTAATTCCTTTTCCCGGCAGGACACAGTTTGGGTTCTTTGTGCTGCGGCCTCAGCTCGTGCGGGGCGGCCCACTGGGGAGCATACCCTGCGGGTGAGCGGCGGGGGCCAGGACAAATGCAATTGTTGGTGGTCTCGGGGGGCTGCAATGCTCTCTGTGGGAGCTGTTTGATGTTGTTGACCCCACGCTGAATCAGGAAGGAGGAAACTGCATTCAGCAGTCTCTGTATAAGTACATCTGCTAATGACCTGTGCCTGGTAAGGTGTAAATGTATGCATACAGTCAGCACTTTGGCAAGTGCCCTCTCTTTATAGATGTGCTTGCACACTGTACTGTATTTTTATTCAGCATACTCATTTATGGTGTTATATTGCTGCAAAATGTTACCCAGATTAAGAGAGAGAAAACAAATGCTTTTTGTTGCTGCTAGCTTTTCAGTATCCTGGAGCAACTAGAATGCTTTAGACTCTGCAGGTGAGCATTCGCTGACCCATCTCTCCTTTAGCAACCAAATCAGCTATGGGGATAACGATGTGATTTTCCTGCCTTTATCCAATGTAGTAGAGACAAAAAGGTAAAGCAAGTTATGGGTCATGCTATCTTCCCAGCCACTGAGTACTTTGCATTGTGTGCTCAGTAGAAAAAGGAAGTAAGGACCTCTTTGGTGATATGCTCCCTTCAGCTCCATGGGTTCATTCTCTGCACACCAGCTCTGAATGCACCAAGGTGTCTGTGGATTTCATCAGGACAGCACGTGGTGAGGACAGTCAGGGACAAATTTGGTCTTTTCCTAACTTCTCAAATCAAAACAACCAGGACAAACATCACTTCTTCCCCCTTCCTCTCTTCCACCCAGCCTTTGCCTTGCCGCCTGTGGCCCTTTGCAAACCTGTGTGAGCTGTGGGAGACCCAGCTGCCTCACTAAAGTCCTGCTCTCTGAAGCAGCCTTTAAAAGGTCAACCTCCATGGGCCAGTACTGGCTGTGTTTGCATCACTCTTTTCTTTTGCCTTCATACTCTTTCCCTTGGTTCCTTGTCAAACTCTAAGAAAAGCTCTTGAGGGCCACAGAACTGGGGCAGCTTTGGCCCCAAAGAAATTTAAGTAGCATATTTCTGTCTGTGCAAGTCCCAGATTGTTGCTGTCTGCTGCTGTAAAGTGTCAGACTCCGTTGGCTGGTGACTAACAGCAACAAGACTTAACAAAGTTGAGTGAGGATGATGTTTAAGCATTTCTCATCCTAAGGAGCTACTATGGCAGCTGCAGAAGGCTCCTACAGTCTGGTTGTGCTCTGAATAACCTCTCTCACTATGGTTCACATTAAAAATTTTGATTATCTGTCAGACTGCTGCTCCCCTTCTCTTCAGCTATCAGAGTTGCAACACTCTGTAGAAGTCATTTACTTGCCAGTGGTACTGTTAGCCCTTTGTGAACAATTAAGCTGAGGTCGGAGGTTGCAATATATCAAATTTGTGGACCATATTAAATTTTATTTTTACTGAAAGGAACTTTCTGTCTTTTTTATCAGGAGGAAAATTAAGCTGTGAACTGGAATTCCATCAGGCTGTCTACTGTGAAGCCCCGTGGCTTTAGAAAAGGGGCAGTAGTGGTCAGAAATGACATTCAAAAGGTAAATTTATTTCTTTTTTATTAAAAAGGATAAGTTATGACCTGTACAGTATATCTTAAAGAAGGAGGGATGTTAACACGATAAACTGCATTTTTCCCATTTCTTTTAAAAAGTCTGATCTTGCTAGACCAGAGAAATTCTGGATGGGAAGGAAGGGGATACTGAGCTACCACTGAAGCTGCAGAGTATGGCCTTATTCAGCCTCTATGCCTGTCCCACCACAGAAACTTCTGGTTTTGGTTTTTGGAAGAAATGTAGAAGGTTCTCTTCTGGTCTGAAAACAGCATGGAACTGTAAGCTAAATGTGCTACCTATCCAATTATAAATGAACAAGCAGCTCAGGATAGGTTTTTGGAAAAGATTTTCGGTTTGATTCTGGAGCTGGAAGTTTCTTGACGCAAAGTTTTTAAAACCTTTGAAAACACTCTCAGTCTGGGCCTTTTCTCTCACCAAACCCACCAGAAGTTTTGCCCCTTAGAGATTACTTTCCAAAGTTTTGTTCAAACTTACTGTCTGTGAATTTTTGCCATTCTAAATAACTATAATTTAATAAATGGAAACAATGTTATTCTAAAACCAAACTAGAGTGAAACCCTGTGTTGTTCACCTGTTTCCAGAGAACAGACATTTTGGGATACCTGGTCAGTACCCAGTCAGGCTGATGCTGCCTTTCACCTCTCTAGGGCTGTATTGTATAAATTAGATGCTTTAGATTGTCTTCTGGACCTACATGTGCAAGTATGTGCTTGTTCTCTTCCTGTAAGATAGCCCTTCCTGTCCTGCACACAAATAAAATACATGTGTGAGGTTCAGCAATCTGCATGCTGATCTTGTCACTCCTTACACAACCTGCTCTCTCTGCACAGGTCTGGCCACCTGTGGGTTACACACAGATGTGGCTGATTTTGTGCACAGTGGCTGATGATATCAAATTAGTCTGCAAAGATCCAAGAACCTTTTCATTCTTCTGTAGGATTAAAGGATTGCCCTGCTAAATTTGGCATGGGTTTCTCCTCCCCTCTTTGCTGCACAGTGTTATGTTCCACTCATCCATATCTCCTGTGTTTCCACCCCGAAGAAGGCGGAATTTCAACAGCAAGAAAATGGATTCTATTGTGCTCTGCATAATTTGAAAAACACCCTGTGGGATGAATTGTGCAATTTTAATATTCATTATCTTAAATGCAGACAATAGAATAAACCTTAGTAGGAAAGACTGATTAGCAGATTACTGAAGATAGTTTTTTCAACTTGGCACATTATTTGATCATAAGTGGGTAAAACAGTTTCTCAGGACCTGAGTGTTTGGTATTAAAAAATGAAATGTAATGGCTGTGTGGGTACCATTCTTCAGTAAACGTGTACATGGGAGCTCACAGGCCATGCACGGGTAGAACTGACTTCCTTTGTAACTCTTAGGCCTTACTGGTTTACCAGCTGAGACCAAGGGATTTCTGTTGCTCCCTCCAATTCCAAATGAAAGACTGGAGAAGGGGAGCATGAAATCAGTCCACAAACTAAATGGTAATGTTTTAATTACAATTCTATTGTTATTCTTATTTGTCTATTTGTAATTGTGTAGTTTGCATATTCATTCCTTTCTTTTTTGAAAAGGTTTTGTTGTTGTGGTTTGTTTTTTTTTTTGTTTGGCAAAAGTTTGAGTCCAAAAAGAGGGTAAACTTGTCATTAAAAGCCTATAAGGGAAAGAAAGAAAGAAAAAAGGGCTGTTTTTCCTACATTCAAAGGTTTCTGTGGGATAAGGATACAAGGTAGATATAGTTTAGTGGAAATAAAGACAGTAAGATTTTTGTAGACAAGAGCAAATGAAATTATATTTTGGCAGCATGATTAGGGAGTGTGATAAAATTCAGCCAAGCAAAAATCTCTTGTAACCATCACCCACGTGCATTCAAAGTAACCTGATAATTTTTGTAAAGGTTGTAGTACTTGACAGTTCTTTTCTTCAAGTGAAGTCTTCTGGGGTATTCATTCTGTTAAAAACTTCAGTGAAATGCCTCACTACAGGCTGGCTTAGTTCCTTTCCCATAGAAGACAATATTCAACAACATTTTTTATTTCTTTCTTTTTAGCAAATAACATGTAATTAATAGAATTCCAGTTCCTGTGAAAGAGAGAAGATGCTTTTACATCACACAACCACCTAAGAATGTAAGTTCTTCTCCTTGTAGAAACACTGTCACAGCTACAACCTTCTTGACTAGTTCTTTATGTCCTGCTGTCAAACATTATTCTTATTACATGGACATTTGTCAAGGTTTTGTGTCAGTGTGCCTTAGACTCATAAGAGCCCGCTGAGACAGTGCACAAAGCTGTAACATCTTCCATTTCCATGGCTGCTTTGATAGAAACTGGGACTCTGCCTCTTGTCCTGAGGTCAGGATGGACAGTGTTAGAGGGTTTCTTCAAGCCTAAGCCAAACTCTGGTGTGGGAGGTGCATAGGAACTGAAGCACCCAGGGGTAGTGCCTGAGCATAGACCAGGACTTGGAAAAGATTGGCTTGGGGAACGTTTTCTTTCATCGTAAATTTAAAGTAACAGTCAATTCAAGCAGCAGCCTCTGATGCCTGCCTAGAATTACAGTGTTCTGTGCACCTACAACACAAGACCAGGGAGCAGGGGGAGCCTCCACTCATGTAACCTGTCTGCAGCTGTCACTAGAGATGCTGGAAAGCAAGTCCCCATCACAGGTATTTCCTGGTGCCCTCAGATGATGTGTAGTGACTAAAGGGTTGCCAAGGCTGAGAAAAGAACAGGCTACAACAGACAATATTTAATAAACGCATCCTGAGATTTTTCAGTTTTTTCCATACTTACACATAATATATTTTAAAATAGCTGTGCTTGCCTATCTACTTTTTTTCCTAGCTTATGCTGTCTCTCGGCTTGAGAACCTTGTCTTTCCATTTTGTGCTGTCTCACAGACATAGTATAATGGCAAACCAATCCCCTTGCTTCTAGTTAATGAATAATCTCCAGTTTTTTGGTTTTGTTTTTTTTTTTTTTTTTTTCAGGAAAGAGTGTTAAAGAAAGCCTAGCTTTTAGCTATTAAAAATATTCAATGACATTTATGACAGATTTTCCACTTCTTCGTTCCTGCTGCACATAATCTTCAAGATCATTAAAGGGAAATTCTGAGATTTTCCATGCTCAGTGCTAATGTAGCACTTGTTTCATAATGAAGCTTGAAATGGTGTTTTTTTTCTCTGCACATGATTAATGCCAAAGTCCACATCCTTATCTGGTAGAAAACACCAAGAACTCCACTGGAGTAAATGAAGTTAGGATAATTTGCATCAGTTGAGAATGTGGCCCTGTATCTGGCTGACATTATCCTGCCTGCTACCATATAGACACCAGCTGGGGTTCTGTTGTTTCACTCCTATGTGGGATAGGAAGGGTCTCAGTGGGGAAGAATGAAAGTGGAGAATGGGCTTTGCTAGCACAAGTTAGGAATGAGCTGCCTGAAGTATAGGACAATTGAAATAAAAAGGAAAACTCACCATGACATTGTGAGGTGCAACTGAAGCGACCTGAACCTAGTGAGGTTGCTCTGCTTTGTGTTATTCTAGAGGGATCAGTGCTCAGAGGAATTCCCCCAGCCCACTCTGTGATCAGGGATGGGAATCTTCTCCCATGCCCTGGGGTTTTCAGGTCAAACTTAACTGCTTAGGGGCTGTAGCCCAAAGCCATCTGGAAGTTCTAACTACTACTGTGCAAAATGCCCTGTTCCTCAGGTGGAGCTGGCAGGAACCAGTTCTTCAGCTGCGATGTTGGCTTTCTATTTGCATTTGGATGGAAACCAAGAGGTTGTTTTTTTTCTCTCTGACTTTGAATAGAACTCTCCTCCTTTAAGCTGCCCTACTTCTTAAGCAGTGACGCTGTTTGCAGTGCTGTAGCTACCTGGTTCTGGGCTTTGGTTTCAGAGCACTTGTGCCATAATACTCCCCTCCAGAGGTGTCTTGCTAGAGGCACTGTCTCCCCTCCAGTCCCGAGGAGAATACGTCATGTCTCTGTGGCACAATGGAAACTTCTGGGCTTGTCATTCTGTCCAGCATGACTGAAATAGCTGTAAAATATGGTGTGCATTTTTAGTGGGTTGCAACTGTGTTGCTTGACCTGAGGGAAGAGAGAGTATACAGCAAAATAGGTAAAGTTTTTACTCAATTTTTTACCCCCCAAAAAACTTTTGCTGTAGTTTTTCACAAGTGATCTTCAATTAAGTAAAACTTCATAAATATTCGATGCAGGCATTATTTAAATCAGAACAGATTTCATGTTGAATTGAATGAGGTCAGACTGGGGCTCCAAGTGAAAGTCAATACAGTTTTTAGTTCCTTTCTCCTTCTCGCCCGATCCAGCACTTACACATAAGAAAGTTGGCCAGCTGTGAGGTGGTGATTCAAGAAGGATGGGTATGCCTCAGAAACCATTGCTCCAGCTGTCTCGGGCTGTTCTGGTGAGCCAGAGGTTTGAGCTCTTCAGCCCAGGGATAGAGAATTACAAATGTGCGCTGAAATTGAAGCCAGAGTTCAGGGTGAGGACACAGTAGAACAAAGACCACTGCTGTGGGAGAATTATAATAAATGGCATGGAACAATGCATGATCATTTCAAATTCTTGCCAAATGTGACTTGTGATTGTCACTTTTCTTGGGAATATGGTCTGCTACAAAAAACAAAACAAAAAATACCCAACCAGCCCCAAAAAAGAACCCAAGCCAAACAATCCAAACCAAACAAAACAACAGCAACAAAGCCCACCCAAAAAAACACCAAACCAAAAAATACCCAAAAACAAAGAGTAAAAAGAGAGAAGCTGGTGATTCTTTGGAATTAAAGGTTTAGGATATGACATGGGGAATTAGACATGGGTCTCCTGTTAGCAAGAATGTTGACCTCCGTGCATAGTTCTGAAAATAAACCCTATCTCCAGCTCAGCTGGATTTTTTTCTTCCACTGAAGAACAAGCATAGATGTCACCAAGGAAGAGGGTAGATCTCATGATTGGAAACTTCTGATGTCATTTTCTAATGCAGTTGTAAAACTGAGTGCTGACATGTAGGTGTCTGCGCCCATAATATTTACAAACCAAGATATGCGTGTGCCTCTTTTTTATGGTGGCAATAAAATATTGACAAACATTTCATGGTACATTTTTAGGCTTCATCAATTATTGCTAAAAGAGGGGTAAAAGGCAACTATAGCAGAATTGAGAGTGTAATGCATTAAAAGTCCTGTTTTTTTACCATGGACTTAGAGTAAAAAAACTGTTCTGTAACATTCTGGAGCCTTCAACAATCTTTATCATAAGCATGTACTTTTGGCAGGTAGCTCCACTGAAGTCTGGGCAGGTGATGATGACACACTGAAGTCAACAGGAGGGTAAGGTGGCAGTAAAACCTAGTGTGCAGAATACTAAACTGGGACATTCAGCATCAAGTCCCACTGCAGCACTGGGTGTGATTTGGATTCTCTCAGCCTCAGTTTCCTCCTGTGTAAACGGCAATGATCTCTTTTGTGAAGTGCTTTGAGGTCTGCAGAAGAGAAGTACTGTAAAAAGCCTTGCTTGCTGTTATGCATATCTTCAAAACAAAGCTTAATGCTTCAGCTCTTTGCTGGGTTGGGTGAGTGTGCCTAGCACTTTGTGTGATCACGCTGTAGATTACATAGGCAGTGGTTTGTAATAAGAGCCTTATCAGTAACAAAAACCCTTCTGTCATTATCAGACAAGCAACAATCGCATTTTAAAATGGTTGCCAAATGTGTTTATTTGAAGATGGTTGTTTCGACCATGGCTCAAACCATTGTGTGGCAAGTGTTCAATTGCTTCCCACTAAAGCCAACCTTTATAGCTTGGAAAACTCTGTTAGATAAATGTCAGTTTCTGCCATAATTTGTGGAATCAATACAAACTGAGTCAAAGAATCACAAACAGTAATGTGAAAATAAAATGATCTGTGTTATGGTTTTTAAGTAAATGATGATAAACTAATAAATGCCATTAGCTGCTGCCATTACTTTGTTGAATTTAGCTGATGTTACTGTGTTGACTTTAAAAGCTATCAGCTTAACTATATAAATCCATTTGACATGTCTTTATTCAGATAAAACTTTAATACTGCAAGTGTAGCAAATTAGATGCAAATGCTCTTTTTATTTTAAGTATATTTAAAGCTGCCTTTTCAATGCAAATTTTACAGGAAATCTCAACAAGCTAGGACAGACATCTTAGCTGTCAGCGTGCAGCACTTTCATTTCGGTCTCAGGCATGGGAGCTGCGTTTTTTCCCTGCAGACTGAGATAATTAAAACTACAGAGAGATGGTTTTAAATATACATGATACACAGTTACTTAAATTGTGGGATAATGCATAAATGCAGCCCTTAACATTTTTTGATAGCACAACACTGACCAGATAACATAGCAGAGTGGATTGCAGAAAAAAAATCCCTGTGTAAACAGTTTAATGTTTTGGGTTGGTTTTCTTTTTTTCTTTTTTTCTTTTTTTTTTTTCCCCCTTGCTTTTGACTTGAATTATTGTGGCAGCACAGAAATACCAATTCAAAATCTGGTCTGTGAATGCCCTCATTAAAAAGATACTGATACTATTAGCATTTTTTTTCTTTTTTAAAATTATGCTTTAACTTCTTTGTTTTTGAGCAGTCCATAACCTCCTTGGAATACATATCTATTTCAGCTTTCATTTGCTGAACCCCCTGAATGAGTTTATCCAAACAATGTGAATTTACTCAGATCTTTTTAAAATCCCACATCTCTTGTGGTTGATAAAGCTGACTTTAGCTAAGAAGAGTTGGATCAGGGTGATTTAAATTTCACAGTGAAAATGATAAGGGCTTTACTAGAAATAATAAGCACATTCAAATACTGTCATGGGCAAACAGTGGAATGTGCAGTGAGAAATTTGGCAAGGCTAGTCTTTTTCAGTGTTGATTTAATGAAGTAATGGATAGTAAAATAGAGAAAAAAACCAGACTTGCATTCAGAGGTAAACTTATGTTAATTCCATATCAGTAGTTTTATAAAGCTTTATTCATTAAAAAGCAGCATTAATGCTCTAATAACTTTTAAAATGTCACGCTGTTTAAAAACAACAAAAACCCCAAACCAACCCACCAGCTAGGGAAGAAGAGTCCTCTCTTTTGGCAGCTCTCTACAAAGTGGCTGAATGATACCCTATTATTGTCAGGAACCACATGTCAGTTTCTGAGCCTGAGGATGACTTGTGTTTCAGGGAAAATAAAAAAAAAAAAAGAAAAAAAATTTAAAAGCTCGTATCCATTTAAGCTCCAGGGCAAACTGTAATTGTCCCCAGTTTAAAATAGTTTTGAACATTTGCTTGTCGATTTATACAACACAGAGCCTCACCTTTCTCATTCAAATGGTGCAGGGAATCTGTACAGCCCCAATTGAAGAGGAAGGCTTGTCTGGAGATCTTACATTCGCAGGACCAAAATGATCTATGAATCCAGATGTGCTTTTGAGTGATGACGGCTCTTTTGACCATGGCTGTGGAATAGGGCAGGGAGAAGGGCAGGAGAGGGGCAGGAGCAGCCAGGAGAAGACAAAGTCATTTTTCGAGGCACTCTTTCAGATCCTTTATTTCCTTCATTAACAGGGTTTGTGTACGGCAGGGAACTGGGAACTGGCCTCCAGAATTAGTGTGGTCTGATGAGTGAGGCATTTGGAAAAAAAAAAAAAGCAAATCACTTTCAAGAGACGAGGGAGAAGAGAAGGGAAGAAACATCACTGTTGCCAAAGGGCTGAGGTTAAGAATCCCTCTGTGCAATTTAACAGTTTTTAATTCCTACATTTTAATGCCTCGCAGGCCATTGTGTCAGTCTACTTTAGCTCCTTCAAGGAGCCATCTCACTGCTGCCAAGTGGATTAGCTCCCGGAGGGGCTGCCGGCTCCCCCGGCTGAGGGATGCATCCACATCCATCACCGCCGCTGCCCCGAGCCCTGCCCCGCGCTCCGCCCCTGGCTTTGGGCTCCCGAACTGTCCGCACCGAGAGCTGCCTGACAGGCTCTAACTGGGATGCGCTTTGTTTTACACAGGTGCCCCTGTGATCTTTCTTTTCCTTTTTTTTTTTTTTTTTTTTTTTTTTTTTTTTTTTTTTTTTTTCGGACGGGTGAAAAAACCNTTTTTTTTTTTTTACTTGAGGAAGGTGGTACAAACCTAATAGAAGGCTTCCTTCCATCAGCGCAGCGGAGGAGGGGTCATTAGCAGACATGGAGAGATCAATATTCCTGCCCAACCTTTCTGGTTGCAGTTCCAGTCAGTAATTACATAGCTGTTATAAACCCATGAATATCGTATATAAGGAAAAACTAATCTCTTCAAAACAGCTTATTTCCATAGTTAATGACCGGAGAACTACAACTGACTTTGTCACTGACAACTTCTTTGTGTTTGGTAAACAGATTTTGTAGGAACAAAAGTATTCTTAGGTTTAAAAAAAAAAAACAAAACCAAAACAGAAAACCAAAAAAAGCCCCCAAAAAACTCAACAAACAAAAAAAAAACCACCAACCAAAACCTTATGAGGTAAAATTCCCCCATCCACCATCACACGCATATTTGCAGCATTTGGCTCATTACTGGACAAGTATGTCCTTTAAGACCCAGAGATTAATGAGCCATTTTACGAGACTAATACATTTTAAATTTTAACACTGGAGTTTGCATATATAATTGTACAATTATACGTTCGTTTAGATTTTTAAAAGATAACTAATCACAGGTGACTGGAACAGTGTGAAAAGGCAGAATTTATGATTCTCCTGCTGTAGGAGTACTAAATCATGCAGGAATTGAAATTGTTTTCCATATGACAGATAGCTCAGGCAAGATTAGTCAGTCACTGTTTCAGATATAATGCTTTTTTTATTATGCATACTTTATGTGGGACTATTATATTTGTAACATATATTTCTGCATGCAGCAAATTAACTATTATGTAATGCAAGGACCAAGAAAGAATATCATTAGTTCTTGCTGTCCCGCAGTTTTGAGCAGCTGGTGAAATATATACCAGTCATCCAACAGCTAGCTTCATGTTAACATGTATAACAAAGCCTGAACGATTCCTGTTTGACAGAACTTTACAATGTAGTAATAAATAAGGCTGAATTATTGATGGTGAATAACTGCTAATATTATTATGACCTCAATTAAGTGCTTTTTTTCAGACACATTAGCAACAAAAGGTCTTCTCTTTGCTCATTGCTGGTTTTTTCAAGTTCCACTTTGCATTAAAATCGAATTGATCAAACCTATTTGCCATTTCGCTGTGAGTGGGTAACCATAATGGGTAATCTATCAGCATGGTGCTCCCCTTAAAGCTATTAACACCTTTTGTTGTTTTACTCAAGTTTCTAAACGTGCTGAGAGGTTCAAAAAGGCAAACCCTACAATCTGTTAGGATTGCACAGAGCTGTGACTTGTGGCACTCTTTTAATTACCATACTTTTTTTAACTCTACAGTTAAATACTGATATTTCTGACACTAAGTAAGTCTTTATTTACTTATGAAGCTGTGAGACAGCTAAATTAAAGCTGATTAGCAAGATGGCAGCTCTGCTGAGGTGAGTATTGCTGCAGCATGGCATCTCCCCTCAGCTCGCTGCTTGACTCTTAGTCACTGGGGCTGAGATCACTCAGCAGCAAGACAAATAAAGGGAGCTTAGAGTTTTTTACCCTTTGGCAAATTGGCAAATTGTGTTAGTTACATGGATATGTGTGTACAGTGTGGAGCAGTCTGTTTGTGAAGGAGCTTTATAAAAGGCAGAAGGAGTTAATTTCTAGGGACAGGCTGTGTAGTGTGCATGCTTAGGGAGTTGTGGGATTACACTCATTAAAAAAGTGAAGAGCTAATGAAATAATCAGAGGGACTGAATAAACTGGAGAATACAAATATGGACCAGCTGTCTCAGCAAGGTTGTCTCTCCTTTCATTTAAGTTTGTTGAAGTCGGCTGCCCTTCTGTAACCACTCCTCAGGTTTGAGCATCTGGATTTTGGAGTTGCCTTGCTAATATTTGTATGGAGCTGAATGGTAAAAGCTAGAGGAAGTTCCTCATTTGTCTGCTGAAGTGAAGTCTAGGCTAAGAGCCCTGGTTGTGTAAGGCTAATGCAGTGGCCAAGTCAAAGTATGTGGTGCCTGTGTTCATCAGCACAAAACCCTGATAATGTTCTTGGTGAAAATCTCAACAGAAAAGCCTGGACAGAACAAGCAGGGGAATCCTTTTTTCCTGCACATGTTCCTCTTTTTATTTGTAATTTTTTTTTTACTTTGCTTTTTTTTGTGTATGTGTGTGTGAAGGTGGTGCTGTTGTAATTTGTTCTTGTTTTTGTTTTGTTTTTAATCTTTTCTGTTCTGTTGCACCTCTAGTAGCTTTAATGAGTGTGTCCTATGCATGGAGAAGCCCAGCTGGAGATGTGCTCCCTCAATGGATTGCGTAATGGGAAGGAGCTGCTGTCAGCCCAGAGCAGAGGCTCCTGTTCCACTGTGCATTCAGAAGTGGGAGCACATCGATGGAAACCCCTGTGCAGGGTTTGTTCACTGCATGTGTGTTTGGTGGGAGAGCACAGCCTGTTTTCCATAACAGGTGAGGGAGAATGTCCCTGCCTAGCAATCGAAATGCAGCCTTGGGACCATGCAAGCCTGTTGCCTGTGACACTTCATGAAAGGGTGAGAGCCTCATGAGTTCATTCATAATTATTCTTACATCAAATTCTCTTAATTGCAGTGTCACGAGTGAAGGCAGAGATCCCAGCTCATTGCTGGCACAAGAAGCGTCAGTGGGACTGATTTAAGCCAGGTTACACTTTTTATGGCGTTATGTCAGCAGTGGTTTGGGCCCTTTTGCTTCTACTTACATAGTGAGTCAAAAGCAGGGTGAAATGTAGAAATATTTGTGTTGGCTTCAAAACATGATTGAAGATAAATTGCTGTTAAGCTCCATTTCTGTCTAGCTGTTGATACATGTAATATGGCAAATTAATTAAGAGCTTATACTCACAATATATAGGGATTTCAATTGTTTTAAAGTGGTGGTTAGTCTTTCAGCAGCTAGAGGATACACACGCCTGAGTTATTCTAGTAGATCAGTGCTTCCAGAAGCAGATGTTTAGTTTACCACGCTTGCAGTTTCTTCATGTCAATCACCTTTTGTGCATTTTTATCGTGTGTTGAACAAACCAGAACTGTCCTTTGCCCATTTTATGAGTGTCCTGCAAAGCAGGGAATGAAGTGGGTTGATGACAGCTCATCCATCTCACTGTTTTTGAAAGGGATTCTCCTACTGGACATCATGCAGAGCAGTGCTTTTTTGAAGCCCACCCACCTAGTACTAGTCCCCCTTCAGAAGTGGTTGTATTTCCCTAAGGCACTTCTTGGAGTGGTAAATGTGCATCATCAAACAGCAGATTTCTTAATGGTATATAGTGATGTTGACTTTCCTGATGCTTCAGTTTCTGTTGTCTTAATGTAGGCTGTCGCTCATATGTCAGCTGGAAACAAAAATCAATAAGCAATGAGAATGGGAGTGAAGGGAAAAGAAAGAAACAAAATGATGAACAAGAATTCGGTATCTTCCCTCACAAAATTTATTCAGCCGGTGTGTGTGTTTTACCATTTCCCAGGATCTGCAGATAATCCCCACAGTCTCTCCGAGTCTCAGAACTCTTCCCATTTCATGAAGAAGGAAACTAAGGCACAGTGGCCATGGTAGAAACCACTCCTGCTCCTCAAATTTACCTCTAATAAGCTGAAACAATTTGTTCAAGGGCACTCAGAATCTGGGTAATTATTCATGTCCACCAACTCCTTGTTCCCAAACCATCTGTACCCAGGCTTCCCAGGCCTATGTGTTTTGGGCGTGACACACATATTTAGTCAGCTGGCAATTTTAAATAAGGAAACGTGTTATTATTTAAGAGCAATATTAGAGGTGTATTAGAGGTGAGCAATATTGATGCTGTGTGCTGACGTTGTTTGCCCCTGTGTGGGTGTGTGAGGTGGGCGGTGGGCAGGGTCTCGTTCCCCCAGCAGTGGTCGGGCCGCCGTGGCTCGGGCAGCCCGCACCCGCCCGGGGCATCCGCAGCGCCGGGCCGGGCCGTGCGCGGGCCGGAGGGACGGGAAGCGGCTGTAAATGACCGACAGTGCCGAAAGCCCGGCCGGATGGTACAGACGGGGAGGGAGATCGTTAGTGAAAGCACCGAAGCGGCCACATCTGTGACTGAGTGCTCGGCCCTTCAGTCCTTACTGCTGTGTTTACCGCTCCGTAATGCGGTATGGTTTACTCACAATTAAACTCTTTACCGTTAATTTCACTCGCTGACGCTGAATTGGTCACACGGCCCCAGCTGCCCGGGCCCAGGCAGATGTGCTCTGCACACTTGTGTGAGCAGGGCTGGGGTAGGCAGCAGCTCCCGGCCCCGCTCCCGCAGCCGCTCCCGGCCCCGCCCGGCCGCCGGCGCGGGGCTGCGGCGTGGGAAGCTCTGATTCTTGTCAGCCTGAATTTCACACCGGAGATAACAAACGCTTGGAAGCCAGGCACTGCTCGGAGGAGATAAACACATTTTCCCCCATTAATTAAAACGTATCTGTAAATTTAAGCGGAGATGGTGGCTATAATAAGTTTTGAACTGGTGACAAATGTCAACAGCAAAAGGCTTGAGATAAGACCGTGTCAGATCCCTGTGCGACGATATGTGTGTGCCTTCACCCCTAGCAAGCTGGAGCATCCCACGGGTCAGGGGTTGTGGCAGACACCAGGCAGTTCAAGTAACCTGTAACAAGGGTTCTGGGGATGTAGAGATGTAGAAGTGTGGTTTGTGCCCATCTCATAGGAAAGTTGGGGGCTTTGAGTGATTTTTAATATTTGGTATTTCCCTAAACTTCTCTTTTGATTCTTTGGCCTCAAAGAAAGTACTTCAATGTACAAGCTTGTGTATATTGGTGTGTCCAACATATCTATTCCAAAACTGAAGTGATGTCAGCCTCTAGAATATGCATGGATTTCTTTATAAACTTCCTTTGTTCTCCCTCAGCCCTTTGCTGGTCACATCAGGGACACTGTAGGCAATTATTTGAAGCATCTCTAACCTATTCCGTGTGGCATGTAATTGTTTCTGCTACAATGTGTGGGTGTCTTTTATGTTAAACACAAGAATGTTAATGAAAATTGGGAAGAAAACAGTGGCAGTGGGATTCCATTCCTTGCTGGAGGTGGATACCAGAATGGGTTAGAAGTGCCTAGTCTTGAATCAGTCAACACTGGAATTGTGTTGCAGATTTTGTTCCCATTCTCTTCATCAAGGTATGTGATATATTAGTTAGGTCTAATTTTCCTAACTGGGTTGCAGCTGGGGGATTCTGGGTGGATGCTGTTTCTGGCCCAGCTGTCCCGGTAGCTCTAATGCTGCAATATTTTCTCCTTGCAAAGGAAGAACAGAGACAGGGACATGCCTCGGAACACACATCCAGCTTCTCCTCAGAAAAAAAAAAAAAGTGTCTTCCCTTCTTCCTTCATCATCCCTACTGAACTTGCCAGAAATGTGTTTACCATGGAGGTAGGTTTGTGTCTTCTTTCATGATAAAGACCATCTCATTCAGCTAACCTGCTGAGGATTCAAAGACTTTTGGGCATTCCTGACTTGTTCTTTGTTTAAAGCAGTGACTGAAACGGGCAGGTCTGCTGGTCCCCCTTTGGATCTGTGGGCCATCCATTCTGGTATTACAGAGAGATGGTTTAATTTTAATTTCTGAGTATTTGAGTACCAAAACAGGAACTCCATTTCTAGTTCTTTGGCTTAAGGCTCTATGACCAGGTCTTTAGTACTTACCTGGTTGGTTATTAGGTATGAAGTCTTGTTTTGTTGTTTGGGTTTTTTTCTGGTTTGTTTGGGGCTATTTTTTGTAATATTTATATGCACGTGACTATAGAAGCTACTCAAGGGAGCAAATCTGTAAGCATTTTCTGATGGGGTCAGCCTGGTTTTGTGAGGCATCAGTACAAAAGATGGACAAAAAAAAAAAAAAAAACCAAAACAGTATACCTTTAGAATTCCTAAATTCCCCTAGATGTTGGTGGGAATCAAGTGGTCATTCTTAACATCTGATTTATTTTACTTTTTTTTTCTTATATTAAATTAGCTCCTGTTACATACTAATTATCTAAAATATTACTACATAATCTGATATTCAACTCAAAACATTAATAAAGTTAGTATTTAAATTATTTAAATGAAATTGCATGAATGAGTCAAAGTGAACACGTTATTTGATCAAGTTCCTTATTTCTGTAATTGCAGTATATCCACAACCATGTTCAAATGTCTTTAAATTTATTACTAGACAAATACATTGTGCATATTTTTCTCACAGTATTGATCATAATGTTGAAACTTTTATCTGGAACATAGGTGGCTTATTTCAGACTATCTAAATAAATCAAAATATATTGTGCCTTTTCTTGTAAGGTAAGTCTTATAAATACTGTACAAATTTAAAATCTGGTTCCAATAAGTGGTTGTGTTGTACTGATTTGCCTTTTAAATTCACTTTTCGTGAAAAACAGTGAACATCTACTTATTTTTGCACTCACCTTCAATCGATTTCAGTTTTTTAAAAAAGTGTAAAGATTGCATGAAAGGAGTAAGGTGCTTGCCTTGCTGTCCTGGAACTGTGTGTCATGTGTAACTTTTGCTCTGCAAGCTGTGTTTTTATTCACTTTCAAATCAAAGGCAGGGAATGAGCTGCAGTGCAGGAGCCTCCTCTACTGTGTCAGTTCACTAAACCCCAGGCTGTGGTTTAAAGCAAGCAAGGTACTCACGGATTTCAGATTCTGTAGAGCTCCTAGGATGATCATTGGCCTGTTGTAGATTCTTAGGCGCTGTATCCGATTTGAAAATACTTCCTCTCTCTTCCTAAGTCTATTCCAATGAAAGAGCAGGTATTTATAAACCTCCTGCCCATCAGTTCCCATCTCTTAACATCATGTTCATGATGTTTCATATTTTCATAGGTTTATGATCAGTCACCTAAAAAAAGTGATACCTCCACCTTTCCCTGACTGGGAAGCTGACAGTGTGCACTGCATACTTGTCCCTTGGTGGTGTATTCAGCAGGGCAGTGATTACTTTTTTAGGACTGTCTGTGTGATTTAGCAACCCGAGCGACATTTCCCTTAGAACGCGACGGTGAGAGGCACCACCCCAAGGGCCAGGACTCCTGGGCAGCTGCTGCCAGCGGTGCCCGGCCCCGGCCCCTGTCAGGACCTGCCTTCACGGCACACGGGCAGCAAAGCCACTGCTGCGCCAGGCCCTTCTTTGCTGCCGGAGAATTACGGGACATTAATCCTTTTGAAATGTCCTCGCTAATTCTTGCAGTTTTGTTCCTGTGAGCCCCGAGTTTCTCCTCCCTTGAAGCCTACACATTTTATTAGGTATTGTAAGTGGCTACACCTGCAGTTTTAAATGACTAACACAAATGTTATAGTGGTGGCGATCAGTCAAAGAAAAAGTTCAAAGTTCAGAGGTCGGTCTTTTATAACTGGCGAGGAAGAGCTAGAGGATAATAGCTTGTTAATGTTATTTACCTCATTCAGCTGAAAAACTTTCTGTTGTGTAAAGACATTTACGTAGGCAATTCTGGGCATTGTCATTTGAATAGGGGTTAAATTATTCTGTTTTGTCATTAAGTGATCCTTGATTGGCAATCCATTACACAATGGGTGATCATTAAGGAAGGGCCATAAAACTGTTACACCATTTAAGAGTGAATGGTGAATGAAGCCAGATATCTCCAAGGCCCGTCGTCCCCCTCACCCCCAGACTACAGCTGCTGGAGAAGCAATTTAAAGCAGAAAGGACTTGGAACAATTTGAACGGTCATTTATTCCCTAATTTTGTTTTGAAAATATTTACACTGAGGTGAACAGTAGATAAACCTGCTTATAGTTACCTAGAGTGTGTTTAGTACTGTCAGGTCTCCTGATTTTATTGTATCAGGGTGAGCATGAGCAAAGTTACTCTATTTAAAGCAGTCTGGCTATGGAGACTGTATGGGAACATTAGTCTTACAAATGAAAACAAACCGTGGTATATTAATTTCAGAGAAATTATGGAAATGAGGCAGAAACCCAAATCAAAGAACTTGAGAACTGGCTGACATGGAAGGAAGTGCAACTTGCTTGGTAAAATTGCCTCCAAATCCAGATGTTAATGTGTTCTAGGCCTGAGCCATGGCTTTTGTGGGCCCTAGGCTGATGGCTGCTAATCAGACCCAGATGTTTTCAACCCTAAGTTTTCTGTCAAGGGACATGACAGGCTTTTCAGTCTACTGTAAATCACTTCAATTGCTGTAATGTTTAAGGTAGGCCACAGCCAAGATTGTTCAGTACATGCTTATTAGGCACTGGTTCTGCTGTGGTTGGACCTGTGTAAGTAGGGCTCCTGTGCTCCTCTCTCCCCACTATGGTCCTGGCCCTGGCTCCTGTCCAGCCTCCCCTGATCTATTTCGTCCCACTGGAGGAGCGGGGAGGCACAGGGTAGGAACATGGGGCTCAGACAGGACAACTCTCTGGTCTTTGCTTGCATCAACTTAAGTTGTCATAGGACCAACAGGAGGAAGTTCTCATGCTGTAGCAAACTGATGGCTTCCAGCCAGCTTTATCTGACTTTACCATCCTTAGCCTTTGCAGTTACAATGCCCTCAGTGACCCCCGGGGACTGGGTTTTCCAGCAGCTGTCCAGATAGTTTCACCCATGCTCTTGGGAATGGTGATTTTTCCATGACTGAAAAGCCAATGTAGCATTTAACTAAAACTGCAGACCTAATTAACTGCTTTGTTATTTGTCCTTGCTTCTTTATATTCCAATTACAATTGTGGCTCAACCCACTTGAGAAGGAGCCAATTATGTGGCATGCAAAGAGACTTATTTTTTCAACTACAATTAAAGATAGGATTCTTTCCCAGTAATTAAAGATGTGCTGCTGCAAGCTGTGAAAGCAGGCTATAAACAGCCCACTGTGTGCTGGGGAGACTGTGAGCTGCGGCAGGCACTGCCTGAGCTTTCCAAACCCCAGATGCAGAGTTAGACTCCCAGTCTGCAAACACTCTCTTGCTTGACTTGGAAGGATCCATTGTCTTCAGGGCCTTTGGAGAGTATCATGGTGACAAGTGTATGAGATCAGATGTTATGCTGTAAATCTGCCTTTAAAAGGGGAAAAAAGAAAGGAAATAGGAAAACATCCATGTTTTTACATTGAAGTTCCAGCTTAGCAATTGTCAAAGATGTTTTGAATAGCAACAGACAAAGCTGTTTTAGTGCATTCTGTGTATTTTCCAACATCTGAATTTCTCTTTAAACTTGTACTAGGTAAATGTTACTCAGTTGCCCTTTTAGAAAACAACAATTTGACTTTTTTCCCCTCTTTGTATTCTGACAAATATTGGTCTTGATGAGTGTTAAGGGAGTAAAAACGCTAAACATCAAAGTGCTCATTATCAACCAGCCAGCTGCACTCGCCCCTGCACCTCCTCATCACACACAAACCTGATCTTTTCTGTGGGGACCGTCTCCCCCAGAGACACAGAACAAGTTCTTCTCTATGCTAACAGTGCACGACATTGTCAAATGATGTGTAATGATTTTATAATGTGAACTAATGCCACTAGGGACTGAACTGAGACTTCTGATTTCATTACACTCAATGCTGAGACTGGTTTGGAATATGAATTTGGGGCAAAGATAAAAGGCTGTGTTGGTGTCCTTTACCTATCAACCCTCAACCAGTATTATTTGACATGGATCCAGACAAGGATTCCACCTCACGTATCTCAGGAAAAAATATTTGTGACTTACATGTGTTTCTATGAAACACCACGAGTGCTAAAAAGTAACATTTTTGTACCATGATTGAAATCTTAGCATAAGTCAGAAGAAACTTCATCTCTGTGTCAGAATCAGCCCCCGGCTGGCCAAGATGACGTTCCTAAAAGCTGCTGGTAGCTAACATTGGTCTGCAGTTTTTTTGTTACAACACTTAAAGGTGAGATTTTGTTCTTTCCGTTTGTTTGTAATTAAAATAGATGTATTAGTTAACCTGTAATTTATAGGTAGCTCCAGAAACATAAAGGCAACACATGTATTTACACTGTACACTAGATTTATGATCTATTTTGCTGAACTGAATACAACCTTTTTCTACAGTGACAGAAACATAACTACAGTAGGAAATGGTGCTCCTTTGCCTATTATTATCTGTGTTACCATGAAGCCTAGGATACCTGTCTGATTTAAGTTATTTCATCTTCTTGTGTCCTAGGAGACTGTGAAAAATAGAAAAAATGCCATAACATTTTTCTCTAGAATGGATAATATGGGAATTAGCGTCCTTCTTCATTCTGATGTAAGGAAAAAAAAAACCCCTAGCTTTTAGTCAAATTCTCATCTCCTGTAAGTATGTCTGGTTCTATTGTTTTCAAGACAGTTTATCCCATTTGTACCAGCAGAAAATGTAGGCCATGCTAGTGACAGCAGGGAGATGAACACCCTGAGTCTCCAGCTAATTTTCAAATGTAATCTACCTGCTAATGTGTGATATGGCAACTGTGTCCTTTATATACTCTTAAAGCACTTCAGATGCAAGAGGGATAGAAACTAATCCACCTTCAAAGGTAATTATATTGGGAATTACACTACTTCATGCAGTAAACTGTATTCAGTACCCTGCCCTTTTTTTCTAGCTCTACACCATTGCCCCTGTTTTAGATATGAGTAAGAGTTAATCGTAAGTCAATTAAATTCAATATGTGAAATGGAAAAGAGAATCCTTGCAAAGATGTGAAAGCATCTAAAATATAAGTGGTGATTAAGCTTGTTTTCCCTTGTGCTTATTCATACCGGACAAATGATTTACTTTCATCATCTAATATATTTAAGCTATCTTGGTTGTAGGGGTCACAGCCACTGTGAGATGGGAGGAAAGACAATACTAATCAAAAGTAAACCATGCCACTTTTTTTCTCTAGTGCCGCTAATCTTAATTGAATCAATCTCATGGCATATGTTGACAGTGAAAGATTACTCGAACCTGGGAGGCCAAGCTGGACAGAGCTTCCAGAATAAATAATAAAAAAAAATCTTCCTTAATCATTAATTTGTTCATTCACTCCCATTTGCTTCCATTCTTCAATGTCTTAGAAGATGTACCCCATGCAACCTTCCTCTTTAGCAATCATTTCCAAGTGTTCCTCCCAATAAGCTCATGAGCTTTTGAAGAAACTAATTTGCCTGAGATGAATACAGCAGAGATACATTTTTTTTTAAGAGAAAAGTAGTTGGATTTTATAGAATTGAGCATTTTGTGGAAAAGGATAGCATTTCTAATGAATTGCAACAAAACTGAGTTAATTTTGGAACTGATAAATGTCCTGTTAGAGAATATTAGGTAAATCCTACTTGGCCTAGGATGGACTTGAGGAGTGGTTTATAACCTATTCATGGATTCACAATAGCCCTTGTCCTATGAAAATAAGGCAGAGAGGTGAAAATCCTTTGAAGTTCATGGAAAAACTAGAGAACTTTGTACAGGCATCCTGAGAATTCCACAAAGCTATAATCATAACAACCAATAAATAGTAATATTCTATCAGATTAACTTTTCCTCCAGGATTTTACTGAATTTGGTACTGTTTGGATGCCACTGGTGACTGTTATTTTAATTTTATTATTATGTTTTTGCTACTGAGAGGAATACTACATGCATACTTGTGCCTCCTTCCCCAGTTTCCCACTATATATACTTCACTATACATATACTGCATTATAGGTTCATCAACGTTGCAAAGTTACTTAAGTAAATTTGTTAATTCATAAGATTAAAGAAGACACTCAGTGGATGAGCTAGGATTTCTGATCAGGCCTTCATATCTGCAAATGTTTGTGTTTGCAGAAGTACGAATGTGAAAATCTTAAAAACCTAAGACCTGAAAATGAAGTCTGAAAGGACAGAAGCATCCTTGCAGAATCAGGACCTTAAAGGCTTTATTGTAGTCTCTCTAGAGACAAGGCTAGATTAAAACTATCCCTTTTAACAAATAGTTTTAATTAAATAATGTTGGTAGGTGTGAAGTTAAGGTTTTGATGAACAACACTGTTCATATTTTGGGTAATCCATTATGAGCCCACATAATTTAAAACATTTCTATACTGTGCATTAATAAGACTCGTATGCAATGAGATGGTATTTGATGATGAAAAACAGGTTTACTGGTGAGGTGCAATAAAATCTCTAACATAGTAGCAAAACCTTGCTAGAGATGTAATGGTTTGTGCTGAGTATATATTGTCTACACAAAATTTAAATATAAGAGTGTGTAAATAACATCTACTTATTTTCCCAATACATTTATTCTGTTATAAAGTAACTCTGTTTTATTATTCCATTGGATTTGGGTATGTGCAAGAATTAATCCCTAGAGACATAGATGTTTAGGGCATTTCTCAGGGATTGCACTTTATAACTTGAACTTCTTCCCAAAGCAAGGAAGTCCCTTTTAACTTCTTATTCTGGCATTGAAAAAAACCAGATCAAATATATTTATAAAAAAAAAAAAATCCTTTATGTTTTAGAAGCCTAAGTCAATGTCACAAAATTACCCAAGAAGTTAAATAGCAAACACCAAACCTTTCAAATGACAAATAATTTCATCTACATTAAAATCAAGAGAGCGTATTTGGTAAAGTCCCTGCCTCAAGCCTACCCTCTTTAAAAGCACCATCTTGTTTTATTTTGATGTATATCTTTATAGCAGAATAATTAGCATTTTACAAATCAGTGATGGTGAAGTTGTTCACATTATTGTGAGGGCAATAAATCCACATGCACATAGTTTTGTGTTATAGAGATCATTTAAGTGAGTGTAATTTTAACATTTTGATGACAGTTTTAGGATCCTACCAAGCAGTGATAAAGCTAGCAGTTATACTATGTGATAATTCTGCCTTTCATTATGATGCAGTTTCTCCATACTAAATCAGGCCAAGATGCAAGCTATTACCCCTGGGCAAAATTCATTCATTATGCATATACATTATTCCTAAAATTATTGATAACACTTTTCATAATACTTATTTTTCATTAATTAACTTTTGCAGCTATATTTAGTATTTACGATATGTTTATTAGCCTTGAGTTTTTCCTGAATAATAATACAATCTAAGAGCCTCTTATAGTTTCTAAAAGTTGAAAGCTCTTGTCAGTTTTGGTGCTGGAAGGCCACTGTGCAGTTGTGAAGCACTGAATTAAGCTGTGATAAAGGAAAGCATTAGAAAGAGGATAATGAATGTCCTGTGCCCCACTGCAGTTTAAGACATGGCTCAGAAACCTTTGCTTGCCATGAGGAAAGCAAGAAATGAAGCTGCTGAAGCTGATTGCATTTCATGAGTGTAAACTTGGTACCAGGTTTGTCATCTTCCCTTATGCAAAGTGTGCAGGTGTTGGCTGATCAGGGAGCCAGCAGCTGGAGCCCTCATCAGCTGGGAATTTCAGCAAGGCACAGACCAGGCTTTGCTGCCAGAGATGCTCATTTGCAACACAGGAATTTAAGGCCCAGGCTATGCTTTTAATGGTGCCTTAGTTCTGAGGACATAAGGAGAAGAGTGAAAATTCATCAGTAATGTATTTTCTTACCTGCTCTTTTGTCACTGTGCTCTTGAGATCATGGTGGTCTATAAGATTAACTCCTTTGGAAACTGGCAGTTTTCAGGTGGATCTCACTACCTTTTTCTTTTTGGCAGATGTTGCATATAAGATGATGCCACTTGGCCTTGTGAAGCCTGGCTACAAGAGAGGCAACTGAATAGCATAAGAGGCAGTATGGCACAGGAGGAGGTTTCTGCATTAGTGGGTCTGGACAGAGTTCAGGATATGTCCTGTGTGTTGACAAGGCATTGTGTCTGGGGTGTGTGAAGCCAGTGCTGAGCTGAGGACAGGCAGGTGCAGTGCAGCAGCTCGTGGGACTAAGAGAGTTACACAGCACCTTTATTCTCCTGGAACCAGTAGCCATTCCAGCTCCAACTTCTCTGTGTCCTACAAGATGCCTTTATCTGTTCCCAGCATGCCATATTTTGGCCTGGATTTATCTTCACTTAATTTCAAGGACTTTCTATGACTGTAGAGATAGTCTAAGGCAACCAATTTCACCATGTAGGGAGCTGGCTGAGAGTGTGCATCTGAGTTCTTTCCTCAGTCTACTTTCTTGCCTCCTGGTCAGGGATGTGTTTGAAATGAGACAAAGGTGGGAAAAGAGCTGGCAAGAGGAGACATTTCCCCTCACTGGCTGAATGGCTTTTATACCTCTTTCACATTCAAGGAAAAGAGTAAATATGAGTGGAAGTGAAAGTCATCCCTCAGTAGGTCCCTGTATTTCCTATATCTCACATCTATTTTTAACAAGACACAAACCAGCTGATGTAAGATCAAGCAGAAATAGTCAGTGTTACCCCAGATAATCAAATAAAACCAAGAAAAGGTCTAACATTCATTAGACATTTTGTTATCCTCCAACTGTATGAAGTGCTTTCTTTGGGGAATAACTTCAGAGACTTGGATTTTCATGGTTCACTAACTGTAATAAATAAATCTGAATAAATCCAAACTTCAATGCCAAGCACTGAATCAAACCCACTTTTTTTTTTATAGTGAAAATATCCTGGAATTAAAAGGCTTATCATGTTGGGCTGTTCTGTTTAACAATGAGATGAAAAAATGGTGCAGATGACTGTAGTGGTAGCAAAAAAATACTAGAACTCTTTAGATTTTCTTAAGGAGATGGTTTCAAGTTGCACGGTCAGACTTTTTCTTCACATGACTAATCCACTCTCCGGTGACCTATCTTTAGTTTGATATTGAATCAGGAACAAGAACTGGAGCTTCAGCTGACCCCAAACATTTAGTTACATTAATCACAGGGCGTTTTTGGACTCTGAGCATACCGAATGAAAGACACTTCTTTGTGAGACATTGATCAAACAGTCTACAGGTATCACTACATCGAGGCACATTAATCATCTGGTGCATTATCACTTCCACCAGGAGAATATGTAAATGTGATTCCTGTCAATGATAAGGGAAGGCAGAATTTATTTTCAAAAGTGGTCCTTCTGGAGCTGTTGATATAATCTTACCTAAGACAATAGGTTGCAAAGATACATTTTAGCAGGGCTGCCAATGAACATAAAGAACAAGCAAATTAAAGCCACCAAAAAAAAAAAAAAAAGGAAAAAGCTGGTGGCTATACTTCAGTCACTTGCAGGAATTGCTGTTCCACAACACTGGGGAGGACACTTTTTCTGCTTAATAAAACAGGGCAGTTTTCTGAAAACTCTTCTAATTGTTTTGTAACCACAAAAAGCTTTATTTAAGAGCGATGCTATTCTATTCTATTCTACACTCCAGTTCTCTTGCCCTAGAATACACCTGTGATATACTTGCCTCGTGGCTGAGGATGTGATGCTCATACTGACTGTGAAACTCTGAGGCAATTCCTCACCTTCACAGATGGCTCACCTTCACTCATATTAATGGGGCTGCCTGGCTGAGGGTTGCAATGTGCATCCTGCTGAAAGCATTTTTGCATAGATCTCCTTATATAATTGATCAATTTACTCTATGTTTTCACAAGAAAGAAAGAAGTTTTACTTTTTTTTTCTCTCTTCCTTACTTTTAAACCTATGCCAAATCAGTACATGCAAATAGGCATTCTGTCAGTGTTGGGGGTGTGAGGACATATTTCAGGCAGAAGTATTTTTTTGAAGTCTTATCTGAGGGCAGGGAAATGAGTAGAGATTGAATATATAAAATGGTCATTTAATTTCTACTTCTTGTCTCTTTAGTATTCTTTTCTACTTTCCCAGCATCTTTGGACTACAAAAGTGGAACAAGGAGTCCTTTGGGAAGACAGGAGGACTTGTCTGTAAAGAGTATGGCTTTTGCTGGCTTTTGGTCCCTGAAGGATGGAAGAAATGGAAGAAATGCAGTGCAATCTGTGTGCAAAGGCTGAGGACAGAGTTTGCTTTGGGTAAAATCTTGGCCCTGTCCAAGTCAGGAGGAAGTTCTGCAACAGTGCAGCATCACAAAAGATTTTAGGAATTTTTAAACAGTTTCAAGGGGAAATGGGCTAAATTCTGAAGGTCTGGGGGAATAGGGCTAAAAAGTACTTTTGAGAGATTAGGGTTATAAAGCCATGTATTTAATGCCTCCTCATCTTGTAACTGAGACAAGATCCATGGGGTTTGGTTTTTCTCTCGTTACAGTACAGCATTTGGCTCTCTCTAATGGTCAGCATTATGGTTCTTATTTAAATGTGGAAGAGTTAGGAAAACTTGAATGTAATTGCAATATGGCTGTATAAACACAGACATGATTAACTGCATATGCACAATGCTGCCTGGGAAGCTAGAAGAGAAAACAAACTACAATTTCTGCACATGCAAAAAACCTCTTTGAATATCCTTCCTTTTGTATGTTTAATACTGTTTGTCATTATATTGCAACCATGTGCCCTTCATAATTATATTTACATATATTTGTAGTTTTTTCCAAGGTCAGAGGATTATGTCTGCACATTTCAATAATTAGTTATACAGTGTATAGGAAGTGTCTTGTGGATTCCCTTTATCATATCTCTGCACTGTTGAGTAAAATCATAACAGAGTTCTTAAGTGAAAGTTCTTGTTGAAATGCAGGATTTTTGTAGACATGTCCCCAGCTCTCACTGACCAACGTAGAGAAGATGCCACTGTATCCTTGGGACACTCAGTATGCAGCGGCACCTGCACAGATAATGCTGTTAATGGCAATTTAATATGAAGCTTTAAAAATTTTTGGTTTACTTTTTAAAGAGAAGAAAACAGATACGATATTTCTGGTTTGCATTGCACCTTGTATTTCTCAAAGACCTTTCAGGAAAAACAGGTTACTGATATTTTTCCTGTGTCCTCTTCTGCTCCTCTAGAGCACACTACTGGAAGTTAGTTAGGTATTATTAATGCTGGAAGTAATGTAGGCTTTCAACATACCATGGACATGCTTAAAACAGTAAAAGAAGCTCATGAGTTGCTTAGGTAAGAGAATAAACTATCTGGTCAAAACTGGTATATAGTATGTTCCATGTATCCCAAAGTGGGTCACAGAAAGCTTTTGGAGTCTGCAGGTTCATTACTGTGGATGAACATGTGCCAGTTGAAGTCTTCAGGGAAACCACGGAGAAGAAAAAGCCCTTTGAAATGACCAGGAAATCACAGGTTTTCTTGACCAAGAATGAAAACTTACAGTGCCTGTAATGGTGGTGGTGGACTTCTATCAGCTCAGGATTTCAAGGCTGTCTGGAGAGGCAGGTACTCAGGAGGAGCCCAGAAGCTGCTGATGTTCCCAGGGTGGCAAAGGACACTGGCTCGTTGGCAGAGAGAGCCCAGGGCAAAAACCAACCCAGCACTTTCCATTGCTTGAGAGCTGGAAATGACAAGTCTGCAGACTGTCACCCATTGCACATATTTCTCTCTTCCTTCCCCTTGCCCTCTAAGTTTTACACTTCTCCCTTCTCCCCCATCTTCCTTTAAATATTTTTTCACTCTCTTCAACCCTTCTTTCTCTTAGTTCTCAGTTGTATTACCACACTGGAGTATTTAAGAGAGTCTCTAATGAAACAGGACTTGTGCTGCCAGGAGTCATTTTTCTTAGGTGTAATCAACTAACTGATAGAAATAGCTGATTATAGCAGCAAGTTCATGCCACAGCAGTAAAGAGAGACTTAGCATTTCCATTACAAGACTCATTATTGAGAAGTTTATAGCTCAGTTATTAAAAAGGTGTCATGAAATTTGGCATTTGGAATTACAGTAGAGAGAAGTTTTTCTGAGTCCATTATTTAAAAATCTGGTTTATTTTATTGATTTCTATTTCACTGTCATGGTCTATGGTCATAGAAACAACAAATAATGAGAAAAAATATGTGCCCATACTAGTGCTAGTGGTAAATGGCAGAGGTGGATAAATGGTTTGTAACACCAGAATAAAAATTGCTGCTCAGGTCTTGAAAGACATGTCCTGAAGTCAGCTCTGAGCCCGTCACTCAGCAGACAAGCAGAAAGCCAGTACCACAAAATATGTTCTGGTTGGTTTGGCTGTTCTGGCCCTCAGAGGGGTGGGTGCTGTAGACCCCGAGGTCTAGGACCAACACTAGTCTTGGACACCCCTGGAGGCTTCAGAAATTCCTGTAGATGGTGATGAGCCAACTTCACTTCTGAGACCACTTCTTCTGTTTGCTTTTTCCTTTGGGAAGATCTAACTCATGGCTGATGCCTTATCAATAATACTCATTGAATCATGAGAGGTTCATGCTGTGGCCTGACCCAGAGGAAACTTTCAGAAGAGGAAAAAGTTTTCTGCTTTTCTGCTTCAGACTGACTGGGTCTTGGTGGCCACTGTGTTCTTGTCTCTGCTCTTCCTTTAGAATAAATATTATCTTCACTAGAGGTAAATTCAGTTTATTTTACATTAGGATCTTCTCTTTTAAAGCAGATTTATAGACTGTTGGAAATTCCATTTGGGCATAACAGAGTGTAGTATCTGGGATGTGTTCAAGGTCCAGAGAACACAAATGAAATTTAATAGATTAAATATATATTGTTAGAAAAATTATTATATTAATGTAGCTTTGAAGGACAGTAAAATAATGACAGAGACGAAATGCAGAAGGCATACATTTTGTGTCATATATATAAATATAAAATTTTAACAATTTTATTACCTTTTTGAAATTGTTTTTAGTGAAGAGGGTGGGTTTGTATAATAGTCCCTTCCTCTGGGGTCACTGCAATGGAACTATATTCAATGTTGCTGTAATATTTTCTTTTTTCTCCCCATTTTCCTTTCCTTTTGAATGAAAGTTCAAATGAAAAGTGTTCAACTTTGAGAATATGAGCAGACTCATTTATTGCAACAGAACTACTTGTATTACAGATATAACAGAACTACTTATCTTACAGATAAGAAATTAGAGAAAGGCATGCAAGGATTACCTTTTCAAAATGTCTAAATAAGAAGTAAGCTGTTTGAAATTTTAGTGGTGTCAATATCCTCTCAGGTCTGAGTATGTTCCTTTTGTTTTAACAATTGCAGACAGGTTTATATTGGAGTAATTTCCTAGGAATTTTAATTTTTTTTTTTTAATCATTTATGCTTCATTCAGTCCTGGTAATATTTTAGGTGTTCTTTTGACATTTCTAAATGGAGGTTCTCTTATCTCAATGTCTGTATTTCTCTGCATTTATGTTTTGCTAGAATGTTGCCTTACTTTTCTGCAATGCTGTAGCTAATTCTTAAATTTTCTTTATAATTCTGCTGTGTTTTATTTTTTTTTTCTGGGAAAGGTGGCTTTTAAAAACAGATAGGTATTCAAAAACCTCTATTTACCATACCTGAATTGTTCTGGTTCAGGGTGAGCAAATACTAGAGAAATGCTGTTTACTTGAAATTTTCAAAGATGTACCAAAGGCAGCCACCTGGAAATATTAAAAAGGGAGGTCTGAGGTATTTATGAGGAGCACCGTGGTGGCTTTCTCCATCAGGATCATCCTAAGAGACATTGTTTATAAATGGATTATGAGCTTCAACAGTTTTATTAGGATTTTTTTTTCTGCACATTAAAGCCAGGTGCATCAGACTTGACCCACACTTGCTGCAATTGCTGAGCAAGTCTGATCCCCAGCTACCTGAGGAGAGTTTCACAGTGTGTTTGGTAACTGTGTAATCTGAGAATGTGAGTTTACTGCCAATTTTAAATTTGTCTTTTCTTTTAAATAGTAAAATACTTCTAAGAATAGGGCCATACTTAGGAAATTCTGACCCTGATTTTCTAATGCTCCTTTGTTGGCTGTTGCAGACCTGAGCTCTTCACTGCTTCTCTGTCTGGCTTCCTTGCTGGAAGGGGTATTGCCTGCAGACATGAAGTGAGAACAGCTTGCTGATGAACTGCCTTGTGCCCTATAGATTTTAGTTTTCTGTGGATTTAACTTGCCTGGACTGGATGCAGTTGTTTGTGTGCAGACAGGATGGTTATGTGCAAATTCCCCATTAGACTTCAATCAGAAAACCCTTTGAGGAAGAAAGAGTAGATATTCCACTGGCTTATTGGTCTGAAAATGAATGGTTTGTCTCTGAGTCCGTGGCCTGTGTGTGCAGTGGCTGTCCATGGATTACCCACTCCCTGCTGCCCCACAGCACAGTCTGACAAATCAGGTTTTTACTGTGCTACCAGGCTAAGCCCTCGCTAAACGCGTTCCTTGGGCTGCAGTCTGGAGACAGAAGCCAGAAGACGTTTCACTGGTTGAATGTATGTGGAATGCAAACAATTGCCATTTGAGAGCAACATCTCACAGGGGGAAGGGGAGGAGGGAGGGCACCAGAGGAGCGTGTTGATTGGGACTGACATGTGCCTTAATATCTGATGTGGCTTTCACACTTGGAAATATTCAGGACTCCATATGTTCCAAAAACCCCACTGAACAGCGCATATAACATTGCCTTTATCATTCTTTAATCTCAGTTTAATTGCTGTGGTCAAATTACCCCACACTTAATAACCCACAGCTTGGTATATTATTTAATATGGTTGACACATACTTTGTTTTAAATGTCAGTGCTGGTAAAGCCCTAGAGTTGGCAATGCTGTGCATGATAGATGGCAGAGGAGATGGATCATCTGTTCTTTGTCTGTGCTGTTGGTATGTTGGCTGCAACTTTTTCAACTGTGACACTAGACTCATGCCAAACCCAAAGCTACTGAATGGGTAATATTATCCCTTGTATCTGATGCTTTGTAGCTGATCATTCTCAATTTCTCTGGCTTTTTTTACAGGAATGTGTAATATTATATCACCCAAGTTGAAGTGGTGAACTAGTGTTGTTTGAAATGGGCTGATTTAATTATTTCAGCACCCAGTGGCACCTTTGTTATTAAAAGATTTTCACAAAGCAGTACATAGTCTAATTACGAATTTACACAAGAGACCGTAACAGCATCTGCTGGGTAAATAATATACATTTGTAAAATGGTCTAGCTACTAATTTACACAGCCGACCACTGAGACACTGAAAGGCTGTGGCATTCTGTCATGTCAGCTCTCAAACACTTCCAACATTCCTGCTTCTCCTTACAACTGTTAACAAAACAGAGAAAATCAAGTAACTAAAACTCTCTTCTAGAATAAAGCAGGACTGTTTGGTGTTGAATTTAGCTGCAGTTTCATCCAGAGTTTTTTTCTTGTCCCCAGCTGGTAGCAGAGCACGGGTAGTGCTATCACACGTGTTTTGGGGCCCACATCTATATCAGCACAAGCATGCAGGTTCAGAAGGAGGTGCACATTTTCCACATTTTCATTCTGGATTGCTGGCTCTGCTCTCTTGGTGCAAATCTGTCCTCAAACCTCTGGAGATTAACGTCACCAGAGACTTCTCCTGCATGGGAGAGCTCAGGGTAGGAAATACATGCCACTGTAACTCCTGTGTCACATCCTTACAACAATGTTCAGACTTCAGCCAGGACATGCTTATCTGAAAAATCTTTGCCTGCAATCTTGGTTCCTTGCAGCTATAAAAGTTTGGTGCCAGTTGCAGCAAGTCAGGAGCTGCACTGACTTGTTCTGTGAAGACTGGTTGGTCTGAGACCTGCAGATGCAAGTGCAGTTTGCTCATTGAGAACAGTTTGGCCTCTTTTTTTTTTTTTTTGGCATCTGGGTGTTGATACAGAGGCACAAATTACCCACTTCTGAGAGCAGCTATGATAGATTCATGCAGCTCCTGGGTAACAAGACGATGACAGCTGGGGAGTAAATCGCTGGTGTAAGGTAAAATTTTTGCTGGATCAGTGAGACTGACATTCCTAGTCTGGAACCCATTAGTGATTAGTGAGAATAAGATTTAAGATTTCTCAAACCCTCAGCTAAATGCAGCTTTGCAAACTGGAAAGTAGAGCTTTAGCTATAGCTTAGTGCTAAGAAGAGAAGAGCTCAATGTTAGGAAATGCCTTAAGTATCTTAACTACCTGTGGCTATGCAGTTTTCTACCAAAAAACCCCAAATCGAACAGAAAAAGTCTAAGAAGAAAGAAATATAAAGCAGCATCCACTGTGGGATCCTATCTCTTCCTGTGTTTCTGGAAGGAGAATATAGTGGTTTTTACCATCTGTGCAGTAGGATGCCCATCAACTTGAACTCTTATCTTTTGCGGGCAGAAAACTGGACAAGCTCTCCCATAGCAAATCCCTCTATTTCCTCACAGCTCTCTCACCTATGTAAGCTGCAGAGCCTTTTCCAGCAATGCTAGAGAAAAGATTTATGTCTGAAGAACAGGAGAAATTCTCCTTCCCTGTTTAAGTCTGAATTCTACATCAGAAGGCTGCATCTGGGGAAGGGAGTTCAGACTGGTTTTCCCAAGTGCTCTATTTTCCATTTAAACATCATGCTTAGGAAATGATCACAACAAAGCTTGTGTTTCACATTAAAAGCACATCCGTGCAGCACTGTTTATGCAGAAAAGAAAGCCAATATAGTTATTTTTTCTTGATTCCTTGAGTATGGGACAAAGACAGGAGAAAATAATGGAAAAGTTAGAATTGGAGATTCTGCTTCCTCAAGAGGAGTGATGATTCTCATCAGTTTTGCCTCTTGCTCCTCCATCTGTGGTGTAATTGCTCTCAAAATTATAGGAGAGTGGTATTGGAGAAGAAAATCACCACTGCCCTGAAACACAAAGACCCCTTTGAAATTACATATGAGATGTCAACCTGTTGCACCTAAATACCTGATTTATTTGCAAATCAGTTACAAGCAGTTACATATTTTAATCACTGGCTTGTATTGTTTACAGAATGAGCAGCAATCTGTAAAGGGTCCAGTTTTCCATTGACCAGGCAGAAAATACCCTCTGATAAAGGAGAAATATTTGTTGATTATGAGTACTGTCTCTTTTGCCTCACATTACCCTCATATCGAAGGTAACATGGCAGTTTATTGAAAGAAAAGAAATATAATTTTGCTTTGTTACAGGCAGCAAAGGATCTTTACAAAGCTTTTGGCTCTTATTCAAATGTATCACACTACTTGTGATGGCTTTATAAACTAAGCATGGTTTAAGACAGTCGAGGATGAGTCAGACTGAAAGAAAACATACGACTAATACTTTACTGTAAACTTGGGATTAAGATTATCCATGAAAATCAGAACTATTACAAGGCTGTGCATCATGAATGGTGTTTGGGGGAGTAAGTGGGAAGTTAAGAAACAGAAAAACTGTGTTTAAGATGAAAGCTGCTTTCAGTGAAGACAGGATCATAGCAAAAATGTAACAGGAGAAGTGAAATATAATTAGGAACATGACATTAATACTGGATTTGCAGAATGTTGCCCAACAGGTGGGTGGAGTTTATTTGACTTTGTTTCAGCTGGAGTATTGAACGACACAGATGCAGCCTTTAAAATTAATCTAGACTGTGAGAAAAAAGGTAACAAGAATGTTCAAACACATTCACACACCACCAGCATGTGTCCTTGCTCTTTCTCTTCTAGCTGTAATAATCACCTCCCATTTGAGATGGTTCTTGCTCTTTCTCTGTCATTCCTTGTTTCTGCAGCTCTGCACTGGAAGGCAGAGGGGATATTGGGTTTCCTTTCATCACAATGACAAGTCAGGGAAACATCTGTTTTAAACAAAATGTGCAAAAGGTTTGAAAAACAATTAAGGTGGATTTTTTGGCATTTTTTGTTTATGCCTGCTAGGCACCCATTTTTATTAAAATAAAATTTATGAGTACAATATGAAGAGAAGTTATTTAAAAGATTGAATTTAGAGTATTCAGAGAGGAAATCTGTGAAAGGCAAAATGTCCACCAGAATGGACAACAGGAGTCGCTTTCCGGACTCCAGGATGGAAGCATCAATAGAGAAACATTTGTTTCAGTTTATCAACTTTTTTGCAATCCAGCTAAAAATATCAGCACCACCTGTGATACGAGAATCAGATTTATTATCAGCTTCTCAGGAATTGCAAAACAGCCTAACTCCACCCGACTGTTAATAAATCAGGTGCTGAAAGCACTTCAAATAAGAACTTTGCTGAAGAGACAAGTACTCACGAGGATCAAAGGCTCAAGTCAGTTAAACTGGCCATTTGCCCTTTTGGTGTAATCAGAATATATTTTCAAAAAAGAAGGAAAGAGAAAAATAAATGACATGATGCTTTTATCAGAGTAGGACAAATATTAAAGTGGGAAGGGGCATCTGTAAGTCAGTCACTCTGATTCTGCAAAACTGAGTTTTCAGTGCTGAATTAGGAAAGCTTACGGATTTGATCCAAAGCTCACTGAAGTCTACGAAGAAAGAGTGTTTATTTTCATTTCAGTGGTTTGGATCTGGCTGTTGGAAGCTCCCTGCTTCGGACAACAAGCATCCATCCTCCCATGAAGCTGACTTGTCTCTTCAATACGTTCCCCTGACATCACACACATGCAGAAAATCAACTGACATCCAGGCTTCCAAAGAGAGAAATTGCCTGAAAAATATTGCAATATCCAGCTTCCTGGATTAATTAATAAAATTACTTGCTCTTCAACATAGATTACATCTTGGACATTTAGCTGGTGTGCTCTGGGGAAGGGGTGAAAAAAAAGTTCAGTTCAGATGTAGGGAAGAGAGAGGAGGACACAGGGGAAGAAATATCATGAATACTGCTTCATGATGACAGGGATATTTTTTTAAACATTGCATAGCTCTGATTTGCATGAAAAATATTTGCTTAATTCAGAATCACAGAATATTCTGAGTTGGAAAGGACCAACAAGGATCATCAAGTCCAACTCTTGAATGAATGGCCCACACAGAGATCAAACCTGCAATCTTGGCATTCTTAGTGCCCTGCTGTAACCAACTGAGCTTGTCTCAGGGTCTTAAACTGAAGCTGTCAGCAACATCAACACTGGCAGCTTTACAGGATTCTATCTCTAACTCTTCTTTTTGCCCTTGCACTGGGTATCAACTGTAGGGATTTTATTATTCAGCATCAACCAGTCTCCACTTATGTTTGAGTTTCCTCTTTCCTGGGTCCTCTTACTGGTGGTCTGCTGTAGAAGACAGGTCATTGTTATGAACTGTGTGTTTTTTCTTTTTCTGGATGACCATTCAAGTCATAGAGAGAGTTTTTGGGTGATGGTGTTGCTGTGCAGCAGTCTGGAAGCAGTCTGTCTGTCAGGGAGGGGATGGGCTTCATGGGTGCCTGCATTGTGCTTGGCAGATGATGGATGGACCTTGTAGGCAGCAGGAAGAACCACAGGAGGAGCACAGGCAGGGCCGAGGCACTTCTCCCACACTTGGTAGTGAAGCAAATGTGAGTCACAAACAGCAGGATGGGTGGAAATGGTGTTCTGCATTTAATGCTTTCAGGCTCCCAGTTATAATGCTAAGGGATAAAGGCTCTCTTTTTCTTGGATACCCAGGTGCAATGCCTCTGATTTGAGCAGAGTTAGTCTGGGCTGTAAGTAGTGCAGGAGGGAAACCAGTTCTGTTCCTGTGGCAGTGATGTACCCCTGAAAACAGAGCAGATATGATGACTCACAGGTCAGTGTGTGACGCTCTGGAGTTTACTGTTTGCACACGTGGTTGGTTCTGTGTAAGAAATTGAAGAGCAACCTGGTTTATACTGGGTTGAGTGTGTGAGGAAATCTGTGGAGTGGCTGAGAGCTGTGCATTTTCAACTGGGCAAACATGAGACAAGAAAAGGGCATGTTTGCTGTCCCCCTTTGCTTTGCTTTTGCAGGATGTCTGACGTTAGGAGAGCATAGTCATTCCCACAGTGACAGATCCATTCACACCCATCTCTGTGCTCTGACAGGAGCCATTTCAAGCTTTGGAATGATGTCTCGAGCACAATGGGGCTCCACCCCACACCTTTACTAGGAATTCACAGAAGTGCAGGTCCTGATGTTTGCTGTGCAAATCTTCACCAGCCAGGCTGTGGTGTGCAAAATGAGAGCTGCTGCTGATGCAGCACTAAGACTTGTTTTCAGAGAGCTCATGCAAATTCTGCTTTATTACTGCCAATTGGAAAATTATTTTCAGTCCTATGCTTTAAAATGAACCTTGAGCAACATTCCTGTTTTGTTTAGGGCTTGCTTCTCTGTTCACTGGATTGGCAGCAGTGTTGATGCTAACAGCAGAAAGGTCAATATTTCTGTCTTAAGTCTTCTTTGGAGTATTAAAGATACTTGAGTATAATAATTCTCAGTGTAGGATGCACTTCTTCTTAATTAATTTTCAAGACAGCATATTGCAGCTTGGGCTCCCCTTCTGAAAGCCAGGAGAGCTTCCCACAAAGGGCGAGCTGTGCTGGCTCAGTGGACACATCCTGCCCCCATGAAACAACACCTACCCCACAGTGTGAGCTCCCAACTCTGCAAAATGACAACAACCACCTCAGCTTTCCCAAGCTTAATTAATCAGTTGTTTTTTAGAATTATGGATGCCTAATGTGGGATGACCTAGTGGATGCTTTCTGATCAGTGTAGATACCAGGAAATTTTAGATTTGTTCCACTGTGTGTACTAGGGCAAATTAGAAGCTCTGGAGTCAGGAAATCGCGTTTTCTGCGGCTGAGACTGGGCTGCACTGCTCTTTGATACAGAAATTTTAGAAACATTGATGGTTGAAACAGACACATCTGCTGTTTGCAGTGATTCTGTCAACAGCCCTCATGGTATACAGCCAGCCTAATAATCACAAGTGCTTCTTTCTGTTTAAATCCCAGAAAAGGAACTGACATCTTTTATCAGAAAGACAGACAATCTGTATCCCGCGACAGTTCTAGATTATGGATCCCAAGAGACTTTCCTTACATTCTTATTTTATCATGGAAATCACAGTTAGTGCTGTTTACTCTCTATACCTCCACACAGTTTTCAAGGTGTTGCCAGCAGGACCTGTGCTGATACTGACGTGTTGTTGTCACATTGCAAGATCTGATAGAACACCCCTATATATATAAATATCAGAGTTTTCTTGGATCTTCCTTTGCTTTCAGTGGCTTTGGAAATCGTGGCACTATTTAATTCACATGCTTTGTCTATTTTGTAGGCTTTTTTCCTACATCTAAGGAAAGACTTGTTCCTAGTAGACTGGTTTGGAATATGACTCTCTTTTGCTCCTATTTTTATGGTAGGGAGCTATGTATATGTCATTTTCTAGCTATTACTACAGAGTAGGATAAGAATAAATGTCTGAGGGAAAAAGAGGAACACTGGTTATTTGGAAAAATAAGTAACTTATGCCTGATGTTTTTTCTTTGCAATATTCCTGTCACGCTGCTTTGAAGTTCACAATCCAGACCCACATCAGAAGTGGGGGGAATGGGCAGCAGAACTGCTAAGGAAATGCAGGGCTCCAGCCACACAGCCACACTCCAAAAAGCTGTTTATCACAATGTCCTCCATTGTGATATAAAACTGAAATGTCACTCAAGCTCCTTCCCTCTGGAATTCCCTCACCCTAGGGATCAGTAGTACATGAGAATGACCCATCCCTGGTGTACTGCCATCCACAAACTCATGATTTGTCATGGTTGAAGTTCCTTGAAACTGAACTTTGGGTTTGTGAGAACAACAGGTTCTTCATGCTGATCCCCTGTGATTTGATTTGCTTTGCCTGGCAGACTGTCAACCTTCTCTAAAGTTATAATCACCTGTTTGAGGCTTGGGGCAGATTTTCACTAAAAATATTTGTTCCTGAGCTTACCTACAATTTGTTCATTTTGTAAACAATAAAAAAACCAAGTATTAATATAATATGTATTCATATCCTTTTTCTCACTTCATAGAGGGCATCTTTAAGTTCATTTCAGTAGCCCATTTGTCAGTGGGTCCTACAGCAGCCAAGTACACTGTATGATTCATTTTTCTTACCAAAATATGATTAGTATTTTTGCCCCATGCAGAAGGCAAGGAGTCTGGGTTTTTGTTTCTGAAGCCCATACAGAGCATTAGGTCAATCCAGCAGATGCATCTCAGGAAGGAGCTATGTTGCTCTTACTTTTATTTGGACTTGAGATACCAAAAGATGCTAAAGCCTTGAGTTTTCATCTCATGACACCTCATTTAGTTTACTCCTACAAAAAATGATATGTTATCCCACCCAAGGGCTTTGCATCATGCGTCCACAAGGATAGGAATCAACACGTAAATCCAAAGCTTATTTTACTCCTTTCTTTTCTCGACACCTAAATAAGGTGTCCAGCTGGTTTGTGGCAATGGAACAGTAATGACAGTAGGATGGTAATTTCATCTTGAGTTTTACAAGCAAGAGGAGGTGCCAAGAAGGAAACCAGGTGTGAAGGTTGCCAAATACATCTTCCATTTATCATTCCAGCTAACAGGGGGTAAATTATTTCTGAGTGGCACTTTGAAAAGGGAGGGGAGAAGAAAAGCACACACTAATATGTGCTGCAGAGGTGTCTCTGAGGAGTGGCTGGTGTGGTAAGCTAAAGTACAGTCCTTCCTGCAGGAGGAGCAGAGTGTGTTACTCATGCAGGAATTCTGGTCACGCTGTTGCAGCTGAAGTACCTGGACACATACCCAGGTGGTCTAGTGGTGATACAGAAGATGGATCTTTTTTATAGGAGCTAGAAATGAAGAGAGTATTTTTGTCCAAACAGAATGCTCTAACTTGGGGTCCCAGAAATGTTTCAGTCCTGGATGGCATTTCCCACACTCTTTTTGCAAAGTAAAGAGACTTACAGAAATGTAAGTTTTTGTATCAAATACCCCCAGAATTTAGCAAGAAGAAAGGTGAGCTTCATCTTTTGCTCTGCCATTTTCATCTAGTTTTGAAGTGGGGTAACTATTGCTTTAGACAGTGATAAAGAATGGGGCTGTGGTGATATAACCAGTTCAGGATGTGGCTCATTGTGTGCTCCCTGTGAAGGTGTCACAGTGCTGTTCTGAAAAGAGTTACAAGCAGACAAAGCATCCGGTGAATGGAAAACAACCTGCTTGAGTAATTTCTACTTGACTGTTTTATAATATGATATTTCTCAGGTGCAGACTCACATTTACTTGTCTAACCATTGCCATTATTATTATTATTATATAGTAATTATAATTTACTTGTACTAATTAGAGGAATGATTGAATGACATATAAAAAGCATACTGACCAGAACTAAATAGAAAATTCCAAGGAGGAGTCCTTAAAATAAAGTGATTTTATAATACTTAATTGTATAATATAAACTGTAATTTCCCAAAAGACATTGTATTAATCTTGCAGTGGTTAGCTATTCCATTTGGTCCATTTATAATCACTTTGAGCTACTTAAATACAAATTTAAAAAAGGATGAAACTTGTTTCCAACTAATATGCCTAGTGCTTTCCCCATAGCTTATTCATCTTCAAAGCTCTTCACTAACATTAGCTAATTATTTCTTTTTTCTAATTAATAGAAATTGACTATGGTCAAAAGGGCCATTCAGCAAATTAGCATGTCTCTACTTTCAAATCTCAAAGCTTCTGACCCAGAGCTTTCAAATGGTTGATGAAGATATCATATAGTGGTTGTGCTGAGCCCATAGTCAAGGCAGCCAACTGAAGAAAAAGAAAGAAAAATAGATTTTTTTTTTTTTTTTTTTTTAAATTACACCTCAGGGAAGTGTATCAAATCTCATTCACAGCTTTCCCTGGAGGCAGCAGCATGCAGGGCTGGACCCAGCCTCCTCCTGCTCTGAGCACAGCTGCCTCAAACAGGGGCCAGGGGGTACCTTGACCTTATTCTGAAGACTTAAAGGCATGTGGGGGTTGTGGTGGCCACCTGCTCAGAGGCCACTTCTGTTCTTGGGTGCTGGCGGTGGCCCAGGTCACTCGGCGTTACTCGGGTGGTGTCCCTGTGTGTCCTGGCTGCTGGAAAAGCAGCCCAAAGCTCTGCCCTAGCACCAGCTTTGCTCTGGGGGTGCCTTCTGTCCGTTTTGAATTGTAAGATGGCAACACAGCAAGATGGGTTTAGGAAGTGGTTTGGAGTTTTTTAAGCCCTGTTTGCATTAAAACTGTCCTCTCAGAAGGGTATTGCTTCTGAGCCTTATGTGTAGCCATGCCACTCGCCAAGAGCTGCATGTCTCGCTTTATGGGAGTTCATATGCATCTGTAACTTGACAGCTGTAACCCAAAGGTAGCAGAAAAGTCTCTGGAAATATTAACAAGTTCACCCTCCCTTTGCAGTCTGAATTTCTTTACTTATTCTTCAAAAAGGCAGGGAAGTGACAAATCCTCACCGAGCAGCAGCTCTGTTTGGCTCTTGGAGAACAGCTGTGAGTGTGAGACTTGTTTATGTTTCAGAAACTGTGAATGTTTTAACCCTGAACAACAGTGTGTGCTCCAGGAGATTAATATCTGCATTACATGGACTTGCTGAGAATAAATTAACTCTTGATGACACGATTACTGTCTTAGCAGTGTTCACCGCATACAATTGCATGGTGTCAAAGATATTAATGTGTTTTTGTGAAGAATTTAGGAAACAATTTATTTATATGACTGTGCTTCATTCCATATCACACCAGGACATCAATTAGCTACTATCGCCTGTAAAAGAAATGTAAATCATGTGTCTCATTGGTTATGAGGATAATAGTGGGCCAATAATTCACAAAGAATAATTCATTCTATGAATTGTGCCTCATTCTGTGCTCATGAATTGTTCAGAAACAGATACAACTTTTTCAAGTTTTCATTTTTCAAATTATTATAATGGATTCTTCTTGGTTACAGTTCACTCATGGAGGTTTTGAATATTAAGGACTTGAAGTCTGGGGTGGTTTTATTTGGTCACACAGTACAATATATTTCTTTTCTGACTGAATCAGTAAAATTTTTGGAATCAGTTGATGTTGTGAAGATTTGTGAGACAATGCAAACAAACTTCAAAAATGTTTGTAAAATAGGGTGCTAGGAAAAAAATTTCTTTCGACACTGGCCAGGAATACAACAAAATCTGAACCTCCAAAATGGTGAAAAGCTGAGTAAGCTTTAAAAGGGGTTTATGTTGAGATTTGAAGGAAAATATACTATGGAAAATAATATATAAAAATGAAATCACTCTCCCCCCAGTGCAGTTTCTAAAATTAGGGAGTAAAATGATTGCCTTAGGAAGATAATTAACTCCTTCTTTAAAAACAAAAGTAATGTAAAAAAAAAAGAAACAAAAAAGAACAAAACACCCAAATCCCAAACGCCAAGAAGTATGTGGATTTCAGTTCTTATGTATTTATGCATAATCTTTGGCTTTAATAGAAGAAAAACTTTTGAAAGTTTTAGCGTTTGCATTATTAGAAGGAGTTGTGTTTGTATTGGCAGCATGAGAACAAGGAGAAAAAGGTAATTATTCTAGAAAGTGCTGGCTTTTGAACAACTCAGAGATGGTTTGAGAATTCTCCTTCATACCCTAGCTGCATGCAATCAAAATAGAAAATACATATGGTAAAAAATTAGGCATGATTTTTGTTTTCAGAATAGAATTTAAAATAATGTTCATGACTCAAATTTATCTTTTTTTCCTATAGGTGCTGGCATGAACTAGAGACGATTTCAAGGACAGCAATTTTTGAGCCCTCGGTACAGCACGTGTGTTGGAAGTGAGGTAGCTGGTTTTCCATGATACTTTATGTGTGTTGAATATTGCATGGAAGGGTTGAACCTTGTTTTTCTTCCTTTTAGTGAAATTAGATAAGATGGAAAATTTGCAAGTGTTTCATATTTTTTTGGTGTTTGATTCACACAGATACCCAAAGACTTTTTTCTCTGAACAGACCACTGAGAATCTGAAATCCATCCTCTTCCCTCATATTGCCAGGCATGCCTTTCCCATGCTAATACATTAAGTAACTTTTATTGCACTGAAGAGCATATAAAGTTCACTGCTTTGCCATGACCTTTCTCCTTTAAATTGTTTCATCATTGTGGCCAATAATGGACCAAAGAGAAGACATAAAAATGTTAGGGATGTTTCTTTCTAAGGAGGTTAAGCAACTTTTGCTATGCCCTTTTTACATTCTTCCAGACCTTCTAAAAAGAGACCGTAACATGACAGCGATGCCCCCCTTAATTACATTTTGTTGTCAGAGGAAGCATGCTTTAAAAGAACAGTAACCCAACACTCCTAGAGCTAAGGATTTCAATAATCTCAACCAGGTTCACAACATTTGGAAAACCCCAAACCTTCTGTCAGGCGACTGAAGCAAATTTTACGCGTGCAAGAAATACAATCATCTGGCTCAAGGTTCTGTGTTACGGGGTTCAGGCAAAAGGATCTCGTTTCACTTTGTCAGATTTTCCTGAGCAGTTGCAGAGATTTCATGATGGCAATGGCTTATCAAAAACCCAAAACCTAAAGAACGATGTACTGCTCCTGTGCTTGTTTTCAGTAATGTTCATCTCCATCAGGTACTGAATATTGCCAGTCTAGTATTGAAATATTAATAACAGCTGAAGATTCAAAAACAGGGAGATACCAGTGGAACTCAGCAGGGGTAACACTTGAGCTCCTTCCTAGCCTTTTTTTGGCTGGCCATTAAACCTGGTTGTATTGTTTTTATCACAACTACTGGTAGCTCTGTTCATAGCAAAGAAGAAAATTGCTCCTGGGTGAGTCCATTTTATATTTTTGCAAGTTCTGTCATGATTTTAGCAGAGATTGCCAAGGAAAAGAAATCAGATTTTCAGTGGACTACTAGAGTGATACAGGAGATATAGAATTAAAACCCAAAAAGAGTGGGCAAAGGGTAATGCATTGAATTTATCAGGAGAATACAAGGGGTAGGAAATGCAAATGAGAGGCATGAGCATTTACCCAAAATAGAAAACGTTGTTGTCTGAACATATTCCAGAGTTCCTGTAGCATGCCTATTAGCTAGGTCGGTGAACCTGCTGGCCTTTCCTTGCAAGATGAATTGCCTTCACTCAGGACTGTCTGGGGAGCAGTGGAGCTGCTGTGGCATTTGCAAAATAAAAGGAAAAAGAAGGGGTTGTATCTGTCCGCCTCCCTCTGGGAGGACACAGTCTGTGTGTCCTGGCTTCTGTACCTATAGAAAAAACATCAATACAGTCTGTACCAAAAGTAAGGTCCTAGGAGCAAAACTTCTAGGCTCCTACTCAGGGCTTAAGAACAACCAAAAATTAAATTGGTCCCAGAGCAGTTTTCATAGGTTGCATCAGACTGAACTCTGTGCATTTTGGGAGAGGCTTGCAGAGCTTGTACAAATATCTATATAATTCAGATCAACCGTGCTCATATTTTAGGCATCTACCATCAACTTTCATTGGCATGATTCTGAATGATCCCTGTGGCCTAAAGCAGAATAGTCTGGCCTGGTATGAGTGTTGAATCTTCAGGATCTGGAAAGTGCCTTACAAATGAAGCAGAATATGTGCAATACCCTGAGCAGCTGTTCCCATGGCCTTCAGGTACTGCTGAGGAGCAGAAAGTATGGATTTGTAACAACTCCTGAAACAACCACTTACAAGAAGTATATTGAAAATGTCCAGATCTGAGGGCATTTTTCCAAAAGGAAGGATGACAAGTGCCTGTTGGAGGGATTTATGCAGTAAAAGCACTGGAAACATGGGTACATTTGGCCATAGTATTATGCTGGGCAAAATTGCTAGGTAGGGTGGGATGTTAGCATTGTTCCCCTAGGATCTCCTTTGCTGGCCACAGAAAGAAAACAAAGAAAAAAGGAGAGGCTGTTAGTATTATCCTCTGATAAGCTGATAGCTGTCTTCATAAAGACAAAATTAGTTAAAGAAAAGGTAAAAAGATGAAGGAAGAAACATAGGAATATTGAGAAAAAAGGCTATTTTGCTCTGTGCCTGGGACGGGAAGAGGGGGCTCTTGTGGCACAGTGGGAGGAGGATGGGTCAGAGCAGTGTTGTGGGGCTGTGCCCCATGGAACAGCATTCCTGAGGAGCTCGGCCCCAGGAGTGCCTTGGTGGCCCATGAGGAGCTGTCCTGGTGAGCAGGGCCCCAGGAGTGCCTTGGTGGCCCATGAGGAGCTGTCCTGGTGAGCAGGGCCCCAGGAGTGCCTTGGTGGCCCATGAGGAGCTGTCCTGGTGAGCAGGGCCCCAGGAGTGCCTTGGTGGCCCATGAGGAGCTGTCCTGGTGAGCACGGCACAGCAGGAGGTTGTCAGGGCAGCTTTGCCACTGGGAGCCAAACCATTCCAGCTGTCTTGGAGGGACCACAAATTCTTGCAGCACCACAGCAAGGGAGGCTTCAGACAGGTTTGTTTTTCCTTTGTGAGATGTGGGCCCTAGATAGACAGGCAAGCATTTCCTCACTGCAGGCTCTTTGCAGCCATTTCCATCTGAGGCCCTTTGTTTGGGGACTGTAGTTCTGGGGCTCACTCAGTAAATCTGAGGTAAGAGCTCTGACTCCCTGAACTCTGCTTTAGTCAGGGTTACTCAGGCTGAGGATCTGGCCTTAACCAATTTAACATTCTGTTTCTTCAGCATGTGCCTCTTACTATTCTTTTCTCCACATTCCTGCCAAGGCAATTTGTTTCTATCATGTGACGCAAGTGCAAAGTTTTACCAGAAGAAGGTGTCCCTTTGACAGTTCTGGAATTCTGCTATGCTGAGATATCTGAGGTTCCCCTCAGAGGATTCAGATTCTGTGCACCTCACAAGCATGAGTTTTGTTCTTTAAAAAAAAAGATTATATCTCTGACTATATTTTATACTTGAAAAATTTGTTTAGGAGGGATTTTATTAGTTATCAGAAGGCATTTCCATAACCTTGGATTTGCAAATGCTCAGACTTCAGAAGTGTGGAAAAGTGTTTGGGAGGAATATTTTATTGCAGATCTCTTTATTGCTGCAATGTCTCATTTTTATCTTTTCTGCATTAGGTACTGTAGGGAACAGAAGCTAAAATGGACAAGTAAGTAAAATTTTGAGGTCTGACTGGTTGGGTGAGACAGTCACATTCTTGGAGCAATAAATAGCTCCTTCCAGATCATGATGTGCTAGCAGTATTGAGGAAGCAATAACATGGGACTGGCCCAAGTTAATGATATATATTAAAGGAGATTATGCAGATATCAAGGACATGTTTAGTAAAGCCTCTATTGTCTGCATCTATTACCACAACATTCTGGCAAGTGTTGGGAAACATGGAAAGTGTGAAGTAGGAGGAGAAAAACACAATCTGCATTTGTTGACTGCTTGTTGACAGCAACTAAGACATTTGCAGAATGCTTTAAAATTTTTGTAATTAATTGTGGGGATTGTTTATGCACCGCCTATAAAACCCATTCTAATCATGTTTCTGGATGCCAGAGTTGGAAAGGATGTTGCAGGGAAGGGATGTGCATCTTCAAGTGAGTGTGCATGTGGAGGACAAGGAGCCAAGACACTTAGCACTAAAGCCTAGTCCTGGAATAATTTAGGCTACAGACATAAAAAACCTTCGCAAAGGAAACAGAGATTGACTTTTGGTGGTGACAGGAGAAAAGCAGAAATGAAAACCTGTGGTACCATGAGCTAGGCTGGAGATCTGTGTCCCAATGGACACGTCACCCACCACGAGTGGGCACCCACAGCTCAGCTGGACCCCTGACAAAGGCCAAAGCTCTGTGGCACCTGGGGTGTCTTCAGTTCTGTCTGATTCAAAATTTGCTAAAGTTTGTGGAATGAAGCCAATCAGCCATGGATAAAGGGCTTTAATGACTATTTATTTTTCTAACATTTATATTGTAATTAAGCTGCCATTTCTTAAAAACAAAATTCCCATCCCCCAAATTGCCATCAGTCCTTCCAACAGGAACATGCTGCAGTTTTATGTAAATTGGGACAAGGAGTGGGTGTGGAGCCATGCCAACACAAATGCTCATTTTTCCAAGCATAGTCCTGAATGGGGGATGGAGCAGTTTTGTAAGTTCTGCGTTCTCTGTTGCTGCAATGTTAAGTTTTGAGCAGTTTTAGTTGTCCTGTCACTTTGTCTCTTTCTTGTAAATCAAATGGACTGTTTTGCTGTTGGTGTGTTGAGTACTAGAACAAGCACAAACAAGAGCTTCTCTTCTGCTTTTCAAACTGCATTTCAGTGCTGAAAAGGTGGCAGTTGTATCATGATTTACAGCTCCTATTTGGTGTTTTTAATTGGGAATTTACACGACAATTTGTGGCTACATGATTATGTTAAGATTATCTTATAAAAGATCTAGGACAGTTGTTTGTGAAACCCTGGGGGCACATACCAACCTCCTTAGTTATCTAACCAACTGTTGTGCTCCTTGGTTAAAAGAGTGGGGCCTTAAGAAGTGGTTTGATCTTCCTCTGAGAGGTTAAAGGTCGAATGACTCATAAATGAAGAAAGAGTGATTTAATCGAAGGAACCTGTGCTGTTATTGTAAAACAATATTCACCAGTGATGGTACACTGCTGTATAAATGACAAACTGCACAGCGATGGAACTTGTTATTACATCATTGGAAACTTCACCTGCACTACATTTATGGCTCCATAAACATAGGTTTATTTAACAGCTGTGGGAACACCTATGGCCACTTTGTGTTAAAGGTCAGGAGTCCTGAATTTCAGTTTGCATGTTAGTGTTCATGGGTGAGGTTCACATAATATGATGACTAGCAGTGAGTGATCAGGACATAACCAAAAAGTAATGTTGAGACAAATGTGCTAACACAACCGTTTATGCTGTTCTGCCTTCCCTTGAAGTGCTTGGGAGGATTGTTTGTTTGCTGAGTGTTGCTCTGAAAACAGGTCTATATCACTTGGTCCCAACTCTGTCTTCCTCTCAATGGGAGCCGTAATTGTACCTGCCACCAAAGTTAGACTCCAACAGAGGTCTGCCTTCTAGGGTATTTTTAAAGGGGGGCAGTCAAGTTGAGCCTATTTCAGGATATGAATTGAAGGCAGTCATAAATACAGCAGCTGCTCCTGAGTTCCTTTGCCAAACTAGATGATTAAAAATATTAATATTTATTCTTGAAGTTGCCATGTTAAACACTGGGGCAACTGGCTGACTGAGCTGCGAGCTATGTATTGCCAAGTGCACCAAATAAAGAAAAATTAAAGGGAAAATAATGTGTACTAATGTAAATACTTTTCACATGAGAGTGTGGTTTTATGCAGGTGGCGTCTCATTGCAGTAGGTCCTTCATGGGAGCACGTGGCCACTCTGTAAAGGATAAAAAATAACTGCTGAGTGAGTAATTCTTTTTTGTACTCTTGAAGCATTTGAAAAGTCAAACTGGTCTCCATTTGGAGATTAAATTGCATATATGCTGTGGGAGAACAGGAATCTCTCTCTGGTTTGTGCAACATTGTTCTTTCTCAGCTCTTTTCCCGTGGCCTTGTCTAACTCATGCCACACATGAATATCGGAGTGCTGCTTTACATTCCCCACCCATGTTATTGCTTCAGGTGTTGTACTGTTGCTCAGTGAATGGTAGCAGATTTTTAACAAATTTGCAACAGCAATCTGGACTACTGAAAGGGTTATGACTAAACCAATAAATTACTATTGTCTACTTTCATCACACGGCAGATTCCCATAACCCAGTCCAGTGTGGCTGAAGATTTCATGCTGATAAAGTTTACTGGGTTTACTTACATTTTAGAAACACTATTTTTCCAATAGATTCATAAATAATTGTTAGTCAAAGATCAAACAGAGATAATTACTGGTTTTTTTACACTTCTGGAACACAGATGAGATGATTAGAAAAATCCCAAAAGATATGAAGCAACAGTGAAGCTTCTCTTAAGCAATGTCAAACATATCTTTCTTGTTCAACAGCATTTTGTATCTCCATCAATAATCTCGCCAATGGTCATATAATTAACTATGCTAATAATGCTTCTTTTAGTCTTTTTATTACTATTATTGCTGTGAACCTACTTAGGAGCAATCCACTGTAATTAGTAATTAATCTGATGGTTGTGTTGCCCTATGCAAACGTGAGATGGAGCATGTTGATTTAACCACAGTCTCTGCTGCACATGTTGCTTCTGCTGTGTGCCCAAGCTCAGCCTGCAGCTCCTGCTGCCCCTGCACTGCCTGGGGGTGGGGGCTGCAGGCTCCCAGCTGCCATCCTGGGGACAGGGACAGGGGAGAGAGCAGCCCATGTGTCACCTCATCAGCCCCTGTGCCTTTGAGAGCACTTCCCGGTGCCATGGCCACAGTAAAGAGGGAAATGGGAGACTTGGGCAGCGAGCACTCCTGTGAAATGCCCCATTGAGTGTTTAATGTGGAAGTGTTTCCACTCAGGTTTGGTGTTTCACATGGAAGCCATTTCTTTCTCGCTTTCTAAACATTGCATTCGATTCTCTTTTCTTTAAATGTCCCAGTTATCCTCATGTAGTCACTCTTGTTTGCTCTGGCAATCTTTTAATTGCTAGCATTTGCCAACATCCCACTTTTTTTTTCTTAGTTTAGAATAGGAAGCAAATGTGATAATATTTGTTGGCGTAATGAGGTTGTGGCAATTGTGCTGAGCACTAAGGGCAAGGGAGAGGTGAAGAGAATTCCCACTTGAATTTTTTTCCTTTTTTTAGTTATTGTTCGTGGCCCTTCGGTATTAGAATTGCCACCATGGGTTTTTTTGTAGAGAGTACTTGGTAATGGAAATGAAAATGTAAAATATCTTTTAGAGAGATCTTGCAAGTCATGACTTAAGCACCTGAACCTTGGAAATCCAGTCTTGCCTTGGCTTCATCTCCATTTTGTCATTCCCTGTTGCAACAATGCAGCAGTAGGTACTGATCTGTCCTCCTCAGCGCACATTGTAATTACTTTCCCTGTTTCATACCACAGCTGCAGGTTTCTGAAATTCACTACTAGAAAATGATGTGTTTGTGTGTCCCTATCATAGCTCTTATCCTTCTCTAAACAGGAGTTAGAACAGAGCATTCAGCAAGCAGACACGGACACTGCCAAGAGCCTGGTGGACTGTGAGGTGGCTCTAAGCCACTATAAGGAAGGAAAGTGATATTAAGCCAGTGAGTGGAAAAATTAATTTAAAATATTTTGTAATCACATATAAGTGTAAAAGCTGAAGGCACAAATCATGTTTAGGGTAGATAGTGCTATTCAGAGCTAAAATTCATAGAAAAAGGCAAAAATATTTTTTGATCCAGTACTTGCAACACGAAGCCTAAACCTGCCTAATCCTGGCTCCGCATAATCACTAAAATACCTGTCAAAATCTATCTATCCAGAGGTATTTGACACTTTGTAAGTGTCCCTGAATTATCTGTCTTAGCAACATACACCTCTGCTGAGCTGTGCAAATACAGCAAAAGGTAGGGTTCTGGTGAAACCAGTATTTACACACTATCTCAGTGTTGGAAGTAATTAATCTTCAACTGTATGAGGCTCTTTGTGATGTAAAGCAAGTGCTGACACTTTTGTGTAAACATGAAGATTAGCATATTTACAAACTGGTAGATGTTACTTTGATCAGTGGCTGCTTGCACTGGAAAGGCATGCTGGCATGTGGGTTTGCTCTTCATGTGACAAAGACGTCTAATCCTTTTACACTATTCTCAGATCCATATTTAGATTTCTGACTTGTGTTTTCTCTATCCACTTGAGCTCACTGTTTGGTTTGTTTAGCAGTGTTCATCCACTCTTTATACTCACCAGTGACTCATTCTAGTTTGTTTTCTTTGCAAAGCAAGCAGTAAAATTCCAAAGTAGTAAATGACCTGGGTGAAAAACCCATAAACTCCTTTCAATTTAATTACTAAAGCAAATTGGAAACACTTGCAGTCAGGCTTTTTGATGGCCTGTATAAAGATCTTCACTGTTTTCTTCCTGGCTTTTAAGTAAGTTAGTGTGAAAATTAGTCAACCAAGCTCCAGCCTACTCCTAATGCTGTTATATCAAGACATTTGTTTCTGTGTACATTTAAACTCATCTGAAAGACTTTGAAGGAGGCATCCTAGATGCTTGTTTTTGTTCATTGTAATTTATTGGTAAACTGTAAACAATACATAATTCATTTTAGTGCAAATTATAGCTTTACATACTCTAAACTGGTTAGTGACAGGGCATCTTGTGGTAACAAGATAATGACCTGAGCAGGTTAGAACAGGCTGGGTCTTATCTTTTAAGAAGGATGAAATAATGTTATGACATTGTCAGCATATTGTCTAACATGCTGGGATGCTAGCAGCTCATTACTTATGTGCAACTCATCTGTCTGAGTAAACAAGATTGGCCCTTCTAGGTGTACCTGTGCTGGCAAGACCGAGCACGCCGGCGGCCGCGGAGCAGCCGGAGATGTGTGGCTGAGGTGGGCCCACACACGCTTGCACAGGAAAGGTGAGACTACATCTGAGGGGTGGGTGGGGTTCTGCTGCTGTTCTCAGCTCCACAGCCTTCATCTGAACACTGAAGGCAAATTTGCTCAGCCTCCCCACAGTCATTGGAGATGGTAGATAGATCTGCTTGGTCTTGGAAGCTTTCCTGCTTTCCTCTGGCAAACTGGAGCTTTGCCTCCATCCTCAGGCATACCTGTTAACTTCTCAAAGATGAGGAAACTCCTTCTCACCAATCCACTGTGTTCTAGAAGGTGTCATGTTAAGTCCTAATGCTTTAGCCATTTGACCTGGCTCCTATCCACACACTAAAACCTCAGAGCTGATTTTAGGTCTTTGACTCAGTTTCCATTTGACAACAGCTCCCAGTGATGAATGAATGGTTTGCAGACACAGCTGCCACCCTGCTGCTTGCCCTTATGGCCCACTGGAAACACTACTCCAACATTTTACCTGTGGTTTAAGCTAATATATTTGTTTGTGAAGTAGAGATGCTGAGAGCATCCCCTTCCACCCCACAGTACAGAGGTGCAACTGCTGTTGGAAGAGTGCAGCAGGCACCTGGTGGTGACAACAGCTTCAGTGAGATTGACTACAGCCCTCAGTGGCTGTTGTCTGCCTCACCCAGACCAGTGGGGTCTCCATGAAAAATGAAAAGAACATTAAATCTCAGCCACCTCTGTGTCTTTCAAATGGATCAGATTGATATATATATAATCTCACATACTAGAGGACCCCACCAGCTTTTCAGCCAAGCAGGACATCTATGCTCACAAGGTTGGCCTGAATCTTACTGATGGGATATCAGACTTTTTACATTGTTAAGAAACAGCTGTGAATAACACATAAGAAAGACATATAATGATGTCTTTTGTAATACATTCATTTTTCCAGGGCCAGTGTCTCACTTAGCATTTTCCTCTTGAAATATTGCAGTCTGTAGGCTGCAGTCAGACACAGTAAGAGAAAGTTTAGTGGTATGGAGCTACCCCATTTGTATCTAATGTATGAACTATAGCAACAGGATCTGTGTTTTGATTGCTTGTTAAGCAAAATAAGCAGGTGAAGTGCTCAGAAATAAAACTGATATACTTTTCTTACATTGCTTGCAGAGCATCACACGTATGTTAGATCTATTACTGATTAAAACTCTTGTTAAACTGAGGATCAAAAAGAAATCTCGACACCTCATTTAGCTCTTTTCATGGCTGGATTAGCCTAAATAGAACAACTTGTCTATTTGGGAACAGCAGAGAAAATTTTAAAGATATATCCCTACCTAGGCAGGGAAAATGTGAATCGAGTCTTTAAATCAGGAGGAAAATATTTTATTTTGTTGTAGTTATGAAAATTAAAGAATTATTGGGTGGTATCTTGACCCTACAAACTCAGTAGAAGTTTTTTTGTGGTTTTCACTGAAGCCTAATGTATTTTCTATTGAGATTTGAGGGGGGAAAAACCAACAACTTTGCAGGTTATATTGTTACTTATTTAAAATGGAATAGCTGGTTGCATATTTATGAAATAATACTGTATTAACAGAAGCTTTCCTAAGTATATATTAATCTCTGTGGTTTACTAAAAGCTTTCAATATATCTGGATCACTTTTAATTTAATAGATTAGAAGACAGGTTGTTAATGTGCTAAACAAAATGGAATTTCGTCTGTTTTCCTCTCAATGCCATTATTTGTGTCTTCATTTTTTCCTTCATTGCAAGCGTTCAGCACTTTTGCAACTTAAATGCAGAGCAGATAGGGAACATTCTGCAGACACACTGGAAAATAAGCCTGGATCCGTCAGGCTTTCAGTCTGACTCCCTCCTGCTTCTCCTGTGTTTCTGAACACAGGCAGCAGGAGCCCTTCTCTGGGTTGCTGAGCCTGGGCTCTCTTGCAGACCCAGGCAGATATTAGCATGATGACAAGCAAGGTAGGCTTGGACCCTTGGGATTACAGCCTGACTGGGGGCTGAGAGTGTGGAGGAAATGTCTACAAAGGTTGCAGAAAGGGAATAGAGTCTCAGTGAAGCTGGGAAGCTGCAATAGTCCCAAATCACAGGATTTGGGTCTGGCAAGCTGATTATTCAGCTCTGCAACACTCAGAGCCCAACCATGAACATCATATGAACTTTGATGTTTTTAATGTTGTCCGTGGCTGGGCTGTAGTCAGCAGGACTGACCCTTTTATGCTCTCACAGGTCTTTTTTTTCCTGACAGTTTTATGGGCATAAATAGATAAAAGACTTCATCTTAGGAAAAGCATGTATTTAGGAATTTTAAGATACTAATTTCATGTTGCCCTTAAGCATTTTCTGCAAATGTTAGCATGCACATACTGTTTCTGGTGATTAAAGCAGAATATTTTGACTTTAAAGTGGCATCTTCTGGATAAATGTGTCTTCAAATGATTTATGCATGCCATTAGGATTTAGTGCTGGTAGTTGTCCTGGGAAGCCTGATCTGGTCTTTCAAGAGTTGTCTTAGATTTATCAGTCCATTTACATGTGGTCATATTTCAACCTCCAGGAGCTTTAAAATGTTTAGTACACAGAACACAAATTTAAGCCTATGTTTGTTTTTATTGGTGGAACCTCTTTCCTTTCTTCAACATTCTCAAATGTTCCCTGGTTTAAGTAGAGTTATCTAAGGTAATCCACTCTTGCCCTTACCAGGGATATTCCACTTTGTTCATAAGCACATAACATAACTCTAGTCCCCTGTGATTTCATTGTGAAATTAAAACCCAGACACTCATCCAGATGTCTTAGAAGATAAGGGCAGACCTAATCCGTATGTCACAGAGGACTTGAGGAGCAGGAATTCACCTATACATCATCACGTTGTTATTAGCCTGGACCATGGCAAGCCCAACACAAACATTTTCCACAGGGCTTGCATTCAGGCTTGGCAGTGTTAAGAAAATACCCTCTGGCAATGTGTTATTTTAGGCTGAAACAAAAGTAGACATGAATGGCAAGAGGAACAGAGAAGTATTGTTTTTATTTTCAATGTGAACCCATAACTTGTGTTAAATGAAAATCTAACCAAGTAAGATGTAAATACCATCGTGTTCAAATGAGCTATCAAATATCAACACATTTATTTTGTGATGGAGCACTGATGCTTGTCTTAGGCACTGTGGGAAGGGCAATTTAGATAGTAGAAGCCAAAAGCTTTATCTGATTAAAACTGATATGATGATTGATTTTGACAGAGAGAAATCACTTGTACTGCAAAAAAAAAAAGGAGGCAACAAAAACATTGTGCATTTTTCATTAATATAAATGGTGGCACTGAAACTAGAAACAAAATGTGGCCTTCTGAAAGAGGTAAAACTTTGCCTCTGTTATTTGCAGTTTTGCTACAGAAGTCACCCCCAAAGCTTCCAGAATAATCTTATAAAATCCTAGGATAAGGATGAGAACCCACAGCAGCCTCCCATTTCTGTCTGTTCCTGCCCTCACTTGCTGTTTCTCCATCTTGCCCTGGGAGCACTCCCAAAGGTGTGCAGAGGGATGCTACAGGATAGCAAGGAGCAGAGTTTGTGATCAAAGCAGTAAACTGGGAGTTAGCTGGTTTGGATTCAGCTCCCACCTGTGCCACAGATGCTCTGCATAGGCAGCCATGGCACACTCTGTTTTTGACAAAATTCATCCTGTGCCGAGAGCCAGCGAGAGCCTGGATGGCATCTGATGCTGGGAGACAAACAAGGCTCACCCTCTGGTTGAACATTGCACAAGTATATTTAGAAAACACTGATGGCTTGTAAGCTTTGTGGTGTCCTTCAGCACAGGGCTGAACCTCTTGTTATAGTCAGTGCCTCACTGGTCCCTTCTGCCAAGCAGGAAAACTGCAAGGATTTTCACATTAACATTTGTGAAACACTGCTGTGATGTAAGGGACACTTCAGTGCATGTCTATTAGAAGGAGAGCCTACAGCTTTCAAGTGAGTTGCCCAGAGTTTGTGCACTAATTGAATAGCTGGAGTCTCACAAGTGTGAAAAAGTATCCTGGAAAAATCTTCAGAAATGAAAGATCTGTAATAAAAAATTCTGGGGGCTGTTATTGTACTGTTTTGGGGGTTTGGGGGGGTTCTTTGTTTGTTTGTTTATTTTTTAGATTAATATTAATGGTAAATTCATGCAAATGTACTCATGAAAATCAAGACTGGAAGAAAGGGCTTCAGGCAGGACAGACACACACTTTCTAAAATGGAATGTGGCTTTGATTTTTTTTTTTTATTTTGGGAAGTGATCCTGGTTACCCTAACAGAAAGCAGAGACACTTTGTGGCTGGGGTCTCTTTGTGCACAATGCAATGGCAAGGCAGTTCAAGACCAGTTCATCTGTGTGAAAATATGACCCTTATGAGTCTGGAGGTCAATGAAACCACTGCTGATCTGCTTAGGGCATGCTGGTCACTGCTTTAGGGTCATTTTGATTTATGTGCTTGGATTTTCCACTTCCAGAAGAATAAAATGTGGGTAACTGTCTCTTAGTTAAAGCTCATTTTTTTGTTGGCAACATGCATTTTTTTCAGAAATATGCATTATATGAAAAAATCTAACAAATTTAATGTAAGCACATAAAGTGACTTTTTTATGAAATATGAATGTATTCACAGTGATAATTAGGAAAAAAAAGCTTAAAAGCATAGCTTTTGATTTCTTTTATTTTTTGTTTCTTTTAAGCTTCCCTCTTCTCTGATATTTAAACATTGTAGTTTAGGTGTTTAACAGATTTTGTAGATTTAAGATTCTCACGTGAAGGATGAAATTGATGGTAACACCATTTAATGGATGGGATAGTTGAGGCAGAGGCAGAATCAGCTAAAAGAAATGTGTAGCAAACCAGAAAGTTAATAATTATTTACTTCCCTAACACCTATCCAACTTCAAAGGTAAAATGAATGGAGGCTTTAAATGTGCTTTCTAAGTACAAAAATGACAACTGCTTCCCTGCTGAGATGTCTTGGAAGTGTTGCCACAGATGGCAAGCACTCCACTGAGATTTTGATCTCCAGTACCTCTTGAAGTCTGGTGGGGCCTTCCAGGCTTTCATGATGGCTCTGGGCACCAGGGGTGGAATGCCTTCCTGTACATGTCACTGGCAGAAACTGGTACCAAATAACTTCCCACTGTACAGCTTGGCATGGTGAGGGAAGTGAGGATCTGCTGCAGGAATCTGGGGGCACTGCACGCCCTGCCTCTGACACGAGGGAGATGGGGAAAAATGCCATCTCAGCTGACACCAACATTTTTTTTCCCTTGATCACTTTATTTGCATTAATTTCAGTGTGATTAACACAGGGGGCATCTGAGGCAATTTATATGGATATTTGCTTTTCTGGTTTTCTGTCAGATATTTAAGAGTTCTGGCTTCAGTGTCTCTTGTTCCTCTGATGTGTAAGCAGTCTTCCCCTTACTAGTTGCCATCCTAAGTACTTCTATCAACTGCTATTCTAATACTTCTATCAAACTCCATAATTTGGCCTACAATACTCTCTAAACCCTTGAAACTTTTTTTAAAAAACCTATTAAGGTGTCTGCCACCTGCTTTGCCTGTGACTGCTGAGCAGTTTAGTAAACAAATTTGAACATGAGTAAACAAACAACGTATTTATGACTGTGCTATAACCACACCGTTGTATTCCTTCTCCCATTTGTTAGGGAGTTTTACAAAAGCCAAAACACAGGCTTTTGTTTGGTCTATGAACAAAACGCGGGGCTGGAGAGGCCGCAAATATGAAATGTTCAATGTGCTTCTCACTACTTGTTCCTTGGAGTAACTGCTTCACAAGCCTCCTCCTTCAAGACATCCTAAAGGCTGTTTAATACTCTCTTAGTTGTCATTTCTGTCAGCACTCAGCACTGTGAAGAGTTCCTGAACTAAACCATATTAGCAGGTCTTTACAATTATTTGTAAATGTTGGGATACTCAGAAGATTATTGCACTGCTACATTGCCTTTGGTGCCTGAGGGGAGCACAAATTATATCTTATCTGCAGGAATAGCACTGAGGAGCTGTCTTATGAGATGCTGTGGTGCTCAACCCACTTCCAATCCCATCACTGGGATTGTCAGGGTACAATTTATATCAGTGAGCAGGACGGACACAGCCTCTAACGTTAGAGTTTCGCATGAATCTAATGCATGGGAAATGGATTTTTTTTTTCTCAAATGGATAAAAATATCTTCTCATCTGAAACCTTAAACTGATGATATTTCAGAATTCCATTTGGAGAGATGGAAAAGCAGATGATCTATGTTTTTTTAAACTCTTTCTGATAGCTGGTGCTTCTTGCCTATAAAGTTTGTTGAAGTACTACTGAGACAAAGCACTTCAAACTTTTGCCTGTCTGACTCCACAGAGGTTTGTCTATAATTGTCTATATTTCAGGAAAATGAATATTTTCTGAAACACGTTAGTTTGGGATTGTCAGGACTGGTACCTGGAAGTTACGCTTCTAAAATTGAAAGAAATGGTCCAGTTTTCAAAAGCACTGAGCAACCTCTGAGTGCCGTGGAAATTGTCCAGGATTTAAAGCTCTGGGAAAAGGTCAGGCTGGTTGTTTTGTAACCTAAATTTAAGCTCCTATGTACTAAAAATGCCAAGGAAGAAATATCCCCTATCATAAGCCAGTTCTTTAAAAAGAGACATACTTTTAACAACTGCTTAATTGAAAGCAAAGCTTATTTCAGTACGATAGGAACATATTTATAGTTGTGGTTGTGCCATCTTGTAATTTGTAACTTGAAAGGAAGTCAATTATTGCATAACTCTGCAGGCCAGTGAGCCATTTCCCTTGGCTCCTAAAGTAGAAATTAAAATTTGTTTTATTCTTTATAGTTATATATATGTTTATTTATTATCTGCTGCTGGGAGCTGCTGAGTGACCTGCTGGTGTGCCCTATGGATCTGGCTGTGGGAAAGACTGACAGTTGTTAAACTCTCTTCCATGCCAGGGCACTGAAAGAGGAGGGTGTCGGGAGCTTGCCTCTGACCATAACGTGAGAAACTCCGATACCGTGTGCATTGCCCGTGGTGGAGGCTGGCAATTTAGGGCATTATCTCACCAAAGAGTCACTGATACAGGCTTCGCTTGAGACTGCAGGTCCTTCCTAATTCATTCTAAGGGGAGCATGAAGAGCTTCCTACCCATAAAGGGAGTGAAATCCTGCCTTGCTCTGGCTTGGGCTTTTGCCATGGCGTTGGGTGGCGGCAGATTTCATCTCTGGTTGGTGTATTCTGACATGGGAGTGAGAGAGTGTGAGCTGAGCCAGAGCACAGGAACCATGAGCAGGGCAGCAACCTGGAGGCTATCAGGTGTTGTAGAGAGAGACACACCTGGTCGGTAGTGAAGACAGGGACAATAATTTCCTCATGCAAATGCTGCCTGAAAAGGGGTCCCTTGAGTGGCAAAAGGGTTTTAATATGTGAGCTCCAATTTTCTGTGTATATTTGCCTGTGTTTGGGCCTGTTTATTTATATTTTATCATGTGAAACATGGTAGAGGACGATAGTTGGTTCTCAGTCAGGGCAATTATTGTTACAATACAGAATCAGAGTGTAATTCACAATAGATGTGACCTTGTCAGAACTGCTTCTTTTGGAGCAGAAAGGGACATCAGACCAGGCTGTTCAGAGCTTGATCCAGTGGGGCCATGCAAACCTCCAGAGATGGGGACTTCACAGCCTCCTGAGGGACCCTGTGCCCTGCCTGGCTGGCCCCTGGGAACGAGAAGCACATCCTGGTGGGGCATGTTGGCTGTGCTGCTCTCAGCCAGTGCTACTGCTCTCAGCTCCCTTTGCTTGTTCCCATTTGAGAGTGACCTCTGCTCCATTACTGTCACCTGAAGCCAAGCACTGACTGTGTGACCATCCTCTTCACAAAAAATGTATGACTTTTGAGTTTCTCTTCTTTTCCACTTACCCAGAAGAGATTTTCCCAAATTTTCTGAACCAGAAGTAGATGTGTCACCCCAAGACCAGGACTGAAGAGCACCAGCCGTCCAGTGACTGCATGGTTTGGCATGGCTGGCCCTACAGCAGCACCTGATCCCACTGGATCCCTTCTTGCCAGGTCCACAGGGTCTTTCCAGCCATGGTGGCGTGGCTTTTGTGTCCTGTTTAATTTTTGTCTCTTAGAATTGTCGAGTTTGTACATCCAAGCTTTCTATGTTTAATGTTTCCATAAACTCCTCATCTCCTAGAGTCATACGAGAAGCTTAGCTATTAAGAAATGTTTTCAGGCTTTGGAGGGGTAGAAAAAAGCTTCTGAGTGTGAATTTCAAATGCAAATTTCACAAACAAATACAGTGAACTTTTACATTCACTGGGCTTTAACATCTCCTGGTTTTCTAGGGCATCATTTCTGACTTGTGACTATTGGAGGTTGGCAGCGCTGCTGCTGACTCTCTGTGCATTGAGGCTTCATATATTTTGCTTGGTTTGATACATTACTGGGAGATTTATTTCTACTCTCTGTGCATTTAGCTACAGCCAGGACAAAGCAAGAGAATCTATTTTTTGTTTTATTGTTCTTCTTTCCCCTTACTTCAGCTTCAACCTTTCTACCTTTTAGGATAATAATTTGCCTATTATTCCGAAATATACATTCACTGCTGAGTATAATTATTGGTGTTAAGTTGTGTAAATCACTCAATAAGTGTAAATTGACACTGGATGAACTGGAGAGATATTCTGAAACTAGCATGTAAAGAATTACAAGGAAAATCAGAACATGTAATAAATCTGCATGCAATTTGTAAATATTTGCACATAGCCTTTTTTTTCTAATATTTTTTCTGGTGTCACACATATATTGCCTCCTCTTGAAAGTAGAGGTGGAATTTAAAACTTTCTGTGAATTTTAAAAACAAAGTTTTTACTTCTATTGTGACAGATCTTGGTTAGAGCAGTTATAGAAAGTAACAGGTGACTGAGATTGATATCCAAAGTCAGTGATGTCAAAACCAATGGGATGGTTGTCAATTTTGTCAGAGGACAGAATTTTACTGACTTCTACTTAAATTTTTCATTTCTGATTAATTGAAAAATATGTACTGATTTCTGGATTATGGCCAAAGACTCTGAAGTTTTGTAAATTCTATTCTACAGGTTTTCTAAAAGAGAAAAGACAAGAACCCTTTTCTCCAACCAGGTAAATGTGTGACTATAATACCAATAAAAGGATCTTTGAAGTGTTTTCCTTCACATGCACAGAAATCACTTAAGTGTAAGCCACTAAAGAACCACACCTGGGAGATTTAAGGTGATTTTTTTGTTTGTGCTATGCTGGAATTTTTTTGTTTCAGGAGTGTTTGTCTTATAGCGCATGGTTGAAGTGACCCTCTTAAATCTACCATGAAAACTTGAAATGACACAAGCCTGAATCATGCAAGCAAAAGGGCATTACCTTGAATTTGTGTGCTTGAGTCTCTTGGCACAGGCAGAACACCCAGAAAATAGTTTCGGTCACTAGAAATGTTCACAAATATTACAAGTGTGTCATTGTAGAGCACAGTCTGAACATGTCTTCTCTCCTACCCAACAGTAGACTCATACTGGGACAGGTCCAGTGCTTAAATGAATTACAAACCTGTAAAATATTTCTTTTCCTCTGCCTGTGGTAACTGCTCTTTAACCTGGCAGCAAGACTAGGTACAAACAAGCGTTTGAGGCTGACCTGTGGGCAAATGCGCTGTGTGCATGGAAAGAGAGGCTGCCATGGAGCCAGTCACTGTTCCTTGGCCACGTACCCAACATGGTGCCAAAGGATGGGGAGAGCCCTATGGCTGTGCTTGACACCAAACAGGTGTGGGAGCTTCTTGCCAGAGCAGGTGGGCAAGAAGAGCCTCAGCTGGGAGCAGGTGAGAGAGCTCAGGCAGGGTCAGGCAGGGAAAGGCGTTCCTGGCACTTCTGCTCCTGTGCTGCACAGGGAGAGCAGTGCCAAGCAACACATGTGCTGTTGGCATCTCCAGTTACTTCTACTTCTGTAAGTCAGGAACCATTCCTCTGAAGCCAATGGCACCTCACTAACATTAAACTGATGTGAATAAAAAGTAACTGGGACATAATCTGTTTCCATACCTTTATACTGATTCTACTTTTGTTCACACTGGTTTGATATTGATACAGCTCCTCTGGCTTTCATGACAGGAATCTGTGTTTAACCTGGGTCAGCAAGATCTCAATCAGCTTCATTTACTTCAAAAAATGTCTGCCTAGAGCTGTTGGGAAAGGATGGGTCTGTAAGAGAATAGAAGATGGGAAATAAAAATAGGAAAGGGATCAAGAAACAGCTCAAGGATGGAGATTTACATTTCTTGTGTTTGCCTACAGTTTGTTGCCTTTGTCAGTGAAAAATGGGAGAGATGAAAGAAGGGAATATTTCTTGAGTTAGAGGATGTCTTCAGGCTGAGCAAAGCCCTGCAGTAGAAGCATGTTAGTCCTCCCTCCTTTCCTTTTTTCAGCTGTTCTTTGTGTTGGGAAAAAAACCCCCACTTCTTTGTTTTTTTTCCAATACAAAATAGGAAAGGACTACAAGGAAACAGAGCAGATTATTTTTTCCAGTTTGCCTTAGGGTTTCCTGGAATTTTTGCTACTGTACATTTATTTAAAGTAACCCTATCTGTTTAAATACATGCTGATCTTTGGTTGCTCTGAGATCAGAATCAGCCCCGAAGAATGCCTTTTGCTCACAGTCATTTTTGTATTGTCAGTCCTTCCTCGGTGCCCCCCGCCACGCTGACCTCCAGGGTGTCAGGTGACAGCAGGATAAACTGCAACACATGTGGGCCAGGCAGGCAGCGAGTTATGATCTGAACCAATACAGAAATTGGGATCTGTTGTCAGTCTCCTCAAGGATGACAAAATAATCTGCTTCCAAATGAAGGTAGATGTAAGATAAATTCTCTTGCTGCTGTTATATTTTCTTGGCATTAGCCAAATGCTCTAAGTGTTTTGTGGCTTTGTCACCACCAATTATGAACTGAAATAACATCAATTGCTGCAGAGTGCCATGATCCAAAACTCCTCTGTCTCTTCACAGTGACATTGTGAATAAATAAAATCAGCTCCTATGATTCATTAATTCATGTTTAATAAGGCTTTGCAAAGTTATGTCAGACACTTGGAAAGGATGTTTGGAACTAAAGGCTCAATCCCTCAGTGTCTAACCCAGACGAACTGACTCCTTAATTTTGCTGAAACAATATGTGCAGCGAAGGGTTTGTTGGAGCTCTGGAAAGTTTTCTGTTGTGTGCACTATTTAAAAATTCTGTGCAATTGTCATCATTATCTCCCCAAAATGAAAACAAAGTCTTTTATAGTGAAACTTAGGACATTATGCAATAAACTAGAATTTATTGTTTAATTCTCCAACCAAGCTTTTGCATAACAAATGGAATAAATTAAAATTTTTTGTTGGCTGTCTCAATTTCACAATAATCATATTTTTATTTGAGCAATGTGTGCATATCCTGAAAATATTTCAAGAAAAAATAAATTATTCAAATGGAACAGCTCTGCTGTAAATTTTACAGCATTTTTTTTTTTCCTTAAATGTAATTTCTGTAAGATTCATTTGTTAGAACTGGTAGGATGCTTAAAACTTTTTAAAAAGGTAAAACCATTTCCTTTCTATTGTCTAGACTCTATGTAAGCCACTGCTAATTAATACTGCCCTTTCTGGTGACTTTGCAGCAGGCAAAGCAGGCAAACTCAAACAAACCAATTATAAATCATTTTTCAATGTAAACTTTTAACAGTGTAGCCTAAGGGCTTGCTCAACATAAAAGTACAATTTAGAAAACATAAGTTTTAACTAAGGTCAGGATATATCAGGCCATGATGGATGTACATGTAAAAACATCTGACTGTGGAATGACAACATTTTCTTCAAGACTAAGCAAAGCGTTGGTGGCAGTGATAAGTAAACTGAAAAATAGCCTTGAATGAACTGATCAGAAGGTTTGAGTTTGGCATCTGGGTTGCTAGTTTGGGGGTTTTTCTCGAGTGTATTTTGTTTTGGGTTTCTTCAGAGTTTTGCAAATCTGACTTCCTGAGATGCTGCAAGCAGTATAGTCTGAGTTTTAGACATATATTCTACAGCAGGGCCAAGAGAAAGTCAAGCCTTTAAACACCATCTGCTGCCTTGGGTCTCAGGTAGAAATCACCTCCCTTTCCTTCTGTTCCCAGCTGCTTGAGCAGGACCCCTGAGCTGCGGGGGTGCCACACACCCCTCCGCCTGTGCGTGATGCAGCACTGGCTGCTGTCACTGACACAGCTCATCTGGCTTTGTTTTTACAGCTACTGAGTGGAAAACATCATGGCCCTGTGATGCAAAGCACTGTCCCAGTATATCCCACCACCACAGGTTTAAGCTTGTTCACCATTTTGGAGGAAAAAATCTGGGGAGAAGATCCTGGTTTGAATAGGTGGTGGTTGACTGCTCCACATTGTCTTTCAGTCTCTTCATCCTTATTGTCTGTCTTTCAACAGCCCGAGTGAAGCTGGCACAGGCTCATATCATGTGCTGTGTCTAATTTGGTAGAAGCAGTCACATGGCCATAGTGTGATCTGTATCAGATTTGTAGGGCTGAGTCATCTGGTATCAATTCTTGTGAGCGAAGGCTCCAGAGCTGCAAAGCCCCACGTGCTCCCGCGGCTCCCGCTCCTGTCTTGTAACTCATTTATCACAGTTCCGCTCTTGCCCTGCTCCTCTGCCCATTTCCCAACTCACCCGACACCTCTCCTGTAGCTCAGGAGTATCTTTTCCCAGACACACGTGCCACCTCGTCCTGGACTCAGCAGTCCAGGAAGTCACACAGACTTCCTACAAATATCACACAGATATTTGTAAATGATCTCTGAACTCTGACTCTTTGCTGTTGTCATTGCATCCCTCCTTCTCCTCCAGGAAGACCATAGCTTAACCTCCTTTCACACATGGTGTTTCCACAGCCTCTTGAAAAGAGAACAGAGAACATTGTTTCCTATCAAGCAACTTCCTTCTCATTTCAGCTGAAAACTTGTCTTGGTCATTAACACACCACCCTCCATGGCTGCTCCTGGCTCCTCCACTCAGGTTAACGAAAGACGGCCAAAGGCGTGCCCACGGCTTCACAGAATGTGCATGGAAACCATGCACTGGAGATGGGTCACCAGCTTATCAGCCAGGCTCTGACTGCAGGTTTGCCATTTTGTTGAAGCAAAAACTGATTTTGTCAATGAAGTAAAGGCTTGTTAATTTGATTTTTAACAAAAACACTGTCTCCTTCTATATTTACTAGAATTGCAACCCTACTAACCACATAGTGTATGTTCATAGCTGTTGGAAAAACCCAACGAATGCTACTTGGAAAAACAAAAAATTACTGCTTAGTTGAATTAGAAACATTTATAACATCTGAAATCATACTTGCTTTTTCTCTCTTCTTCTGAGCAAAGTTGTTCCATTGGTGCGGTCCCCCCTCTTTCTTTCTTGTCATCTATAATTATGTTGAAAGTATTAATAATCATGCATTTTATCCAGTGTCTCGGCTTGATGACAGGGCATTGTTTAATGAGAGCAAAATCAATGTCCTGGCTCTTTGGGAGAGCTAAGGCAGTGCTTGAAGTGGAAATCATTGAAAATAAACATGTCGAAGCCTAAGCGCTCTTTAATAACTCCTTCTGCTTGTTTGGTTAGCAATTTCGATGATTTTGTCTGTTGTGCCTGGTTCTGCTGCTGCAGAGGCATGGTTATTTATGGTGCCAGAGGAGGTTATGATCTTCTTATATAAACTACAGGACAGAGGTAGAATATAGTCAGTTCTGAGTCATAGTAAGTGTTTTAGTTCTACAGCTCTAGTGCCACTGGATCGAGAATTTGCCATTAGACTATAAAAGAAATTTTAGGATACTGTTCAGGATACTGATGCACCAAGAACCCAGAAAAGTTATGGATCTGTTACATAGGCTTTATCCTGTCTGTAGCTTTTACTTCTACTTAGGTATTTAGCTTATATTTGCAAATGGAAAGATGATGTTACGAAGTGACACTGCCCGTGTGTTGGAAGCAATTATTGGATTATTTCCTTCTCAGAGGTGCCATGGGTTTATGTACAGAAGTTGGGAACACGTGTGCTTGATCTGAAACAAAGAGTGTGAAAAAGCCTCTGCTGGGTAAGATGCCTCTGCCTCTGCCTGTCTTTGAGCATTACAAGCCAGGGAACATGGACAGTTTCCATGGGAGCTCTGAGAAAGTCTCGGTCTCACTGCATCAGAGAGCACTAGCTCAAAACCCACTTTTCCTGTTCTCTCCCTGACAGGAATCTGGAGAAGCTTGGCTTTGCGGTGTGGGATGGCTGTGGCATTTCCTGTGCCATGGCTCAGCTGGGTCAGGGCAGGGAGGGAGAGTGATAATCCCCAGGGAGCAGCGCCTGGCTGGCAGCAACCAGTGCCCACTGGAGGATCAGCACAGGGGACAGAGGTTTCTTACCAGTGAAGTGAAACATGACCAGAAATTAGGACAGAGCATGAAAGTGCCAGTTATGTGTACTCAGACAAATCCTCAGAGACAGATCAATGGTCAGAGTAACAACCAGGGTGGTGGTTCAGTGCCATGGAGCGCCAGAAGATACCACAGAATTAGTGCTTCAATGCCCAGAGCTTTGTCTCATGGCTGCGGTGCAATGATATGCTACTCTCAAATTTTTGGGGGACTTGGACTACAGTCCTAACTCAGGCAGTGAATACACCCACTGTCAGCTTTCCATTGGTTGGTGTTCTCTCCTGTAAATGCATTGTGGAAGGACACCGCACAAGTGTTCCAGAACTTACTAAGGAGGGAAGCAGTTTTCTCTTAGACCTTCCTCAGATACCCATCACATCACCAGGCAGCCTGGAATGCATTCTGTCTTCTTGCTTTATATGAGTCATTCAGATTTTTGCATAATATATTTAATTTGTAACTTATATATGTAGCAATTTGGGTGATGTTTGAGTAGAACATTTCCTTTTCTTGTTACTGCTAGTGCTTGAAATGATGAAAACTCATTCTTTCTCGAGGGAAGTGCATGGGGAAGGGTAGCCAAGAGCTCAGGCTCTGGGTGGTGGGATGGCAATTAATTCAACAAAACTGTATATAAATGTGGAACATAAGGGAGGGATTTCTTTTCTCTTCTGTATCCACTTTATTTTTCAACAACAGAAGCCACCTATGAAAGACAAGGTTTAGCTTAGGTTAGCTCCTCATTCTTAGGCACACATACACACATTTAAACCCCCACAGAAGCACAATGGTGCCTGATGTCCAGAAAGCCTAAAAACAACTGCAGGCTGGAGCCAAGACCCAACCATCACCTACCCCAGTGCTGTCCCTGTTGTGCAATGGGAGTTCATTACATCAGCATACCTTTAGCCTGTCAATACCAGCCCACATCTCCTCAGGCCCTGCTGTCCTGACAGCCTCTTGTTGTTCCTTTACTTGGCCATCAGCACTGACTCGGTACCTTAACCCCACTTTTCTGCTGCTCCACACCAGTGGTACTTGCACAACATCTGCTCCGAGATGTCTCACGAGGAAATACCCTGCAAATCTCCATGTGGTTTGCAGAATGTATTCCCTGATGACCCTCTCTTTAATAGTTTTGCCTGCCAAATGCTGTTTGCTTTTACTTTCAGAACAGTCTGCATTAATGATTAGTTCCTCTACTTGGACATTATTTACATAAAGTATTGCTCTCATCTCACAGGCAGCAGCTCCACAATGACACTGAACAAGACCAGAATCAATGACCAGTGAAAGCAAATGCCAGACAACAGTTGTCTCTGCAGGATGCATTCATGGAGAGCTGGGAATTTCCATACCCTCCTGGCTGCCCTGCCTGAGACTATAAGTGCTTGAATATTTCACAGCAAAAAAGTCCTGGGAAAAGCAGGACTATTTCTTGTGATAAAGGCTGGCTGCACATTTTGGGAAGATGAGCTTGTCAGGGATGTTGCTGCACTCAGGATGAACCTGTGGGAAGTGTGCCTGTTCCTAGTAAATGTTGTGTGTATTTATGTGGCAGTCATTGTGCTTTGCAAGGAGGGAGTCACAGAAATAATTAGTTAAGAGCGTGAGGTTTTTGGCACGGATTCCCTTTCTCAAGTAGCTGTGATGTTCATATATAAGAAAAATTGATTTGGCATCTAGACAGGATTTCAGCATGCTCATGGTTATGGAAATCAGCTATGGGCATGGAAGAAATCTGTATATTGATTCATAAGCTGACTTGATGACTTGTTCATGTTTTAATGTTTTCATGGACTTTTACCCAAGATAAAATTGTCAGTGAGTACCACTTGACTGTGCTACAGCACCATCTAAAATGGTGGGAAGAATGCAGGAAATAAAAGGGATTTCCTACTAGGCAGAAGACCTTATTTTCTGTGCTAATTAATTTTTTCCTTAAAGATGAATATTTTTGCATTGCCCTTGCTATTGAGTTAGAATATGCATGTAAATAACACCCAGTGAAAAATGAACATGCATGTAAATAACACCCAGTTATTATATGCATGTAAATAACACCCAGTGAAAAAACACCCAGTTTCCTGTGTCAGGCCTGTTTCATGGACAATTTATTGTGCAAGAGCTCAGGAAAACCAGTCCTCCTCCTACTCACACCAGGCTGTGTCCATGCTGCTAGAACTGCCACAGCTGTGTGTAGGTAATAGAATGAGTATCACTTCACTTTGGTATCTGTAGTAGGACAAAAGGCAGCATGGCTTGCTCAGTCTGTTTTTCTCTCCCTGGCTGGTGAGGGGTGTGTTTAGTCAGCACCAACCTGAAACTGCCTGGCAGAAAACACCTACTAAGAGACTGACTCCTCAGGAACACGTTTCTCTGCAGGTTTTAATCTTAAACCCTGGCTAATATCTCTGCCTGCCTCATGGTTTTCTTTGGAGACCTTCCAGCACTGACCAATCCTGACCCCATTTGACTGAAGGTATGTGGGCTAGAAATGGAGGCAGGATGGCTGCTGGCCATAATTGAAATGAATGGAAACTGTGTCATGTGCAACATCATCTAAGATCCAGCGTGGTAAAAATGTGTCACCAAATTCTGATCTCACTTGTAATAGTGAGCTTCCCTTGTGACTTCAGGAGGAATCAATGGGTGTAATGTGAGTCACAACACACACACTGTGCCACAGCACAGCAGAATTTTTCCAATAAATACTGTCTCTTTTGTCAAGACAGAAAAAACCCCTGGAGACCTATACTATATTGAACTGCAAAGTTCAGGAACTAGGCCCCATAGTAACTACATTTTTGATGGTGAAGGTTCTTCCTTGTGGACTAAATCTTCCCTTACGACAGTTGGTTACTCATTTTCAGAAAATTTCTGCAAGTTTTTCCATGATTAGTGTGTAGGATTAAAAGATCTCTGGGGCCTTGTTTGACACCACTGTGTTTGGACACCACCTTACATACTAAAAGCACTCATGGAGAAACAAGGGAGATGTCTCATGGTGTCTCAAGGTGGGCTGCTAGAAACAGAGATATTTTCATGCCCTCAGGAAGAGAAAAAAGGCCATTTTATCATTTGGTAGTTGGCTTCTTGCTGATTATTAAACTGTCTGCCAAATCTTGGTTAATGAGTGATTTAAATGTACTTTGAAGGCATCTTTGGTTTCCTTCAGTTGCTATTCTAAGAAAGAGCCCTTAAAATTAATTGACTGACAAACTGTATAATTGATGCTGCCTACGTAGCTTGCACTGTCCAAAACTGATGGGAGCCCTGGCATCTTGATCAAGGCTGCTCTAAACCCTTCAGAGAACCTCTGCTTGCCCTCTCTTTATGCTCCTGGGTAGGAGAGGGCATGTTTAGTTTTCTGCTTACTCTATTCCCTTTTGTACTTGTTCATTTGCTAGGTGCATAAAGGAGAGGAGGTCATTTGTGCACATGGGATAAAGAGGTATTATGAATTCTAAAGTGTTTGCTTTATTGGGAAAAGCACAGTGAGCAGGAGAGCTCAGGAACCTAATGTGTGAATTTTTAATGAATGCTGTGCCATGTTTTTGTGCAGGTTTTTTTTTTTCTACCTGTAGCAGCTTTATTCATTTGGGAGAGTACTGTGTACAAGATATTCTTTAGTAGTGTGCTGGCTGCTGTTTAGTTTTAATAAATTAAATCCTTTATATCAATGTAATATTCTTTAGACAAGCACTTCCAAGACAGATTAGAAATGAACTTAAGGGGATTAAAAGCTTCTCTTGCTAAAAACAATGTTTCAGATGGGAAATCCACTTATTTATGTCACTTTCAGTGGACTACATTTGGCTTTAATATGTTGCTACTGCTAAAGAAAGCAGTGCTGTGCCCACAACTGCAGCCTTCCTGATCTGCTTTGCATACATAGCAATGTTTATTTTCTTCCATAGAGTAAGTCACTTTGGGAAAGATTGATGGTTTCCCATAAAATTGCGAGAAACCATTTTCTTCTTATTTAGAGAAAACAAAAGACTTAATGAATCTGGCATTTTAAATAGCATCAGTCTCTTTGTAAAATAGGAGACTGTGGGAATGGAAGTTATGAGCAGAGAGAAAAATCTGCTCTGATTTTACCCTTGCTGCATTATAGCAGGCTGAAAACATGAATTGGAAGGTTGTCACTATCTGTGAAATTCTGGACAGCTTGAGAACAGCCTGGCTTAGCTGGTGCTTAGCTCTGGTCTGTGCAGCAAGTTGAGGTACCAGATCACAAGCTCTTTCCTCTAACTCATGCCAGGATATCTATTTCTCTATGAAAACTTGTCCTAATACATGGTTCAGTGGTGTGTCAACCCCACTGGTGGGTGTCTGGTACCAACCTCAAATATCTTGATTTGGAATATTATAAAATATATAAGAATACAGTATGCAATGCACAATAATACACAATACAATAACATATATATGTGTGTGTGTGTGTGTGTGTGTGTATAAACCAGTATCTGCTGGGTTTGATGTTCCACCACCGTGCAGGTGCTGTTGGACAGTCTGTGTGTAGGAGATGCTGCGTGTCCATGCCCCGATACCTGACTCCTGCTCCACTCCATTCAGCCATTCAGCCAGCAGAAACTGAGTGCTTGGGTGAACCCAGCAAAGCTGCAGCTGTGCCTCGCTCCAGAGCCTTGTCCTGCTGGATATCTGGCCATGCTCAGATGGTCCTGAACATTAACAGGAAGCCCTGCAGTCCTAGGCTCTGGTAGGAGCTTTGCAGTAATCACCAGCCAAGGCACACAGTACTGACCTGGAAAAGGCTGGATGCTGCCCAATGCTCTCACACTGAAGCTTAACCAGGGCGGGAACCACCTCTGTGGAATAAATAAGGAGGCTCTCCTGCAGGATGAACAATGACAAAATTGAATATTCTGAGTATTCGCACAATTTAAGACCATGTTTCGGCCCCATAAGAGACAATCCAGCACTCTAACTTTCCTAGCATCCATGTCTGGCAATCTGAACTTTCAGTTCCCAGACTAAAAAAAAAAGAAGTTTTGGAGTTTGCTTCTCACAGCTCAATGCATTGAGGACAAAGAAGGTACTAGGACACAACTGATCCCCCAAAAGGGTGAAAGAAGAAAGAATTCCTCTTGAGCCTCCTCAAAAAGCTGCCAGGAAAGGAAGGAGACTGGAGAGCCTTTGAGGGCAATCTGGTTTTGCCTTTTCTTAAGTGAGTTGGAAGTCTTTGGTCTACAGTGAGGACAGAAGAAATGATCATAGGAAAATGAAAACTAAAAGTATATGAAATTAATGTTTTAATTGGAACAAGGCCTTTCAGTCTATTTATTGTTGCCATTTGCATGTGAGACCATGAAACTACAGTGCTCAGTCTTACATGTCAGCTCCAAGAGCTCAGCTATGGTTTGCAGGTCTGTTATTATTCAATTGCAGTGCAGATAGCTTGGGCAGAGGGAGAGGTTCCACCCCACAGCACATAAAGTTTGTCTTGGTAACCGTGTCTCCCTGACACAGTGCTGGATTTTGTTATTTTAGGCACACCTCTCCCCATCATTACTTAAAAATGTTTCACAATAATTTCTATTCCATCATGTTTCATTACACAGTAAAGTATTATTTATTTAAATGGTTTTCAAAATAACTTATCCTGGTACCTGGTTAAAACAAGATCATTTCCTTTAATGTTTTCAAGCCATTGAAACTCCAGGATCTGTGTCCATTTTGGTCACTGCAATAGCTAGTTAGTGCCCTCTTTCCACACCCAGAAGCTGTCATTCAGGTTGAATTATAGAGCATCGGATCAAGCAAGGGATATGTTTTGAAGACAAAGCTCAAAGATTGAGTTGCATGACTCTACTGGTATTGAAAAGGGCCCTAAAGTGAGGCTGTGTATTTACCTTCTATTCTTGGGGTTGAAGGGGAATAGGCTGGTAAGCAGAAATTAAATAACCATCTTAATTTTTAATTATTTTCTTCTGTTTTGTTTTCTGAAGTTAGATTTCACTCCTTTCCCCCCAAACCACTTTTTTTTTGCTATTCCTAGTATTTATCAGATATCAGAATCCATATATATCATACATGACAACACATTCTGACTGAAATTTCACCACTAGTTTTAGAGTGGAGAGGGCAGAGTGATTTTCTGCTCAAGAATGATGGTTTCTTTAGTCACTGTAGCCACTATGTGTGCACTAGTCATAACACCTGAGGATAAAATTTATATACATTGTCACATGGTTTATCTGAAAAAATATATATATTGTTCGAGAAAAAAGTATATAATGAGGATCAGGGATAGAATTTCACTGAGAAATGTGGTGTAAAAATGCTTCTCATTTTAAATTAAGCTTTCAATGGCAAGTGCTTGGCTTTCAGCAACTCATCTGAAACCCTTTTAATTGAAGTTCCATGAAAATCTGGGGAGTTCAGCTCAAGTTCACCTCCCAAACCCATCCTGATTTCATTAAAGATCTGATCTTTCTTTATTTGCCAATAAAAAAATATATATAAACGTGTGTGAGTGTGTATAAATCAGTATCTGCTAGATAACTGTTGTTTTGTGTTGTTCTGGTTTTTTTTTTCCCTAGAGGAACAGTTTCCCTTTGCTTTATGAAGAATGAACTCTGCTCTGTGCGTGCAACGGGAGTTGGAGCGAACGATCCGTGGGAGATCCTTCCCACTCCCCCTGCCCCAGGATGGGATTTGGAGCACACAGCACCCTTATTGCTTCCCTCTCCTGTTTTGTATTCTGCACTGGCTGTGCCAAGCTCACCATCATCCCCCCGTGGCCTGGGTAAGGACAGGGCAGGCTCAGGATGGTTCCCTTGGTGCTTAATGCAATGGGAACGCCATGATCAGCATAAACTGGGGATTGAGCTTGCCTTGGTCAGGCTTAGGGTATTGTTATTTCCATGTCACTGTTTTCTGTCTTCTAAGACCCAAAAAAGATCTTGATAATTCTTGCTCAGGGCTCATGTCTGGACAGTGATTTCATCTTTTTGGGGTTTTGGCTAGTTCCTTTCCAGCTGCAGCGGCCGGATATGCCTGTAACAGCACCAAGGGACTGAGGCTACATATACCATGGCACATTATCTCTTTGCTAAAGAGTGAGTGTTTTACTCACCAGTAAAGCAGTGAGATGTCTTTAAAAATTATATCCATATATAAGAGGTTTTCAGCTTGGCTATAGGGTCCTTTCAAAGCTGTGAGGTTGGAGAGATTCATTTTGCCCCTTCTGGGCAGAAAACAGCATTCCCATTTCCTTCCATGTCAACTCTGTTATGTAGATTCCCTTGGGACTGAGAGGAAGGGTCCCTGGGAATTGCTGGTGTTCCCGCTTTTATTTTGTGTGAGACTTCAGATGAAAATGTGTTGAAAACAGTGTAAATCCTGAGTTCCCCAAGGCAGAGTTGTGATATACTTAGGCCCTGTGTCAGTCCACTGTGTAGCAGCATGCCATGACTCTTCCATTAGATATAACTTGGGTACCCACTTCTCAGTTTCATCCCACTCCTGGAGAAATAATTGCTGTCAGGTTCTTTTATTTTAATCAATTATTTTATTCTGGTACTATTGCAACTGCTGCCTGTTCCACAAGGCTCCTCACAAGCTCTGCACGTTTCTATTTGCAGTTTCAGTGAATCAGATCTCAGTGTTTCTGATCAGGGTCCAGCTGGAACTACACATCTTTTGTTCATGTGTTTAATATACTCAAAATGCACTAAATGACAGTTTATAATATCATTATCAACAGTTAAAGACATTATAACTTCAAGAAATGAAAAGAAAGTGCAGCCATATGTGGAAATGCTTTATTTTGTGCACTTTTAACCCTCACAATAGTTCAGCTGCAAAAATGGGTATAGCAATGAGAAGCAGGGAGAAAATCGTATGTCTGCAGAATCATTTTTCAGCTTTCTGTCCACTGCTGTCATGAAAGAGCACTGAGCTATTTGGATGGTAAATAACAACCGAGGACTAATTTATTTTTCTTCATAAAATTATTTCTAGAATTGGATTCAAATGTGTTCCTTATTACACGGTTTGATAATTCAGTGATGCTTTCCCCCCATAACATACGAGCTGATTTAAACCTTCACTCCAAACAGCCTCAGGCTTATTAAGAACAGTGTGGACTGAGTATGGATTAGGTTTAAAAGTAATAAAAAAGTAGACCTGTTGGTTAGGTGAAAAATTCACTATCAGATTCCTGAGTGCAGCTTTCTTTTCATGTGCAAACTGCATTAAATGAGGCATTTAATTCAACAAATCCATAGTTCTGATCCACCAGAAATAGAGACTGGGTTAGTTCAATTTGTAACAAACGATCTCCATATGATCAAAGTCCTGAGAGCTGATTCCAACATACTGCTTAAATTAGTCTAACACCGAAGTGTTTGGCTCTGGGACAATATTTGGAATGTCTTACCAGAAGAAAAATTCCTCTGCACACATGGTTCTAATATCTGGGAATGCCAACCTTGCTTTTTAATGGGCTGACAGGGAGCCTCCGTGCTAACTTTCTGACTCCAAAAAGTTCTTGTGCTGTCACCCGCAAACCAGCTTGGATAATTTTTCCTTGGCTTCCTTATTAAAGCCTGAATGAAGGGATTGTGTGGCTTTCTTAATGTCACTTGGTCTGCTTGCCATAAATTCAAGCACTCATGATGAAAGCTCCACTTATATTTTGCTGGGAAATGGAATCAAGGAGAATGCACCCTCGTTCACAATAAATAACTGAAGTTGAGTTATTAAGTGTATTTCATATACCGGTGCCTTATTACATCAGCAGTTTAGATAATGGCTTCTTAAAAATATTCCTCCACTGAAATGTATGACGAGTGAGTTGCACAGAGGATCCCAATGCATGGAACCAAACCAGCAGGCCAGAGCAATAACTTAGGACTGTATTAACAAATATCAAATATTTACATTTTTACATGCTGCTGTCTGTTTTGATTAAGCAACCATAGCAATAAGAGCAGTCAGCAGCGAGGGCCGTATTTGCTCGGTGCCTGCCAGGGAATTCTCAGCTGGGATTGTTTGTTTGCTTTGTGCAGTGAAGACTGGAGCTGTTTACACTGTAGCTCCAGTTTTAGAGAGTGCTAATTATGCTCTATTGCTGAACCCCTCTCCTTCTCAGAATCTGCAAAAATACTTTACACTGGTCTCGAGGAAAGCAATCTGATTCACGGCAGGCAACAAAGGGTGCCCCAGTGCCTTATAACTTTTTCTTTTAATGTGGTGAGCGTTGCTAAGTGGGAGCTCATGCCTTTAACTCTCCTTGCTTTTCCTTAATTTAAAAAAAAAAAAAAAATATTTAAAGAATGGACAACAGTTTCAAAGTCCTTGGCTGAATTTCCTCTCACAATTTTACTCCTTTTTATGGAACATTTTAATGTGAAATGGGCTGATGTCATTCAGCTGGAGGGGTTTGTAGCATCTATCTCTCTATGTACATGAAGCGTGCATATCATTCTTTACCTTTTTGCCCTGTTATTATATGTGCAGTGGGATGTAACAAATTGACACTCACCCAGGAACAGGCAGAGCTGACAGTGAGTAAATGCCTTGATTAGCATAGCATTGTTATAACTTTTCAGTTCCCTCCTGATTAGCTAAAATATGTGTTGCATGGCTGTGACACCATTTTTAAATCTGTGCTAAGCATTGCTCGATACTTTATGGGTGAAGGAGGCAGGATGAAGGATGAAAGGCTGGCGCTCAGAAATTTAGCAAAAGCAATTCAGTTACCATGTTTTCATGGTAACTATGCTGAACAGGTGGCTAAGTAAGCCAATTAAATAGACTTTAAGAACAAATTATGATAGTAATTCATTGTCTGGGATCATTGAAATTCACTGTGTGGAATCTGTTCCCCAGAGCTGCCTGAATAATGAAAATCTATTTTTGTATAATTTTATTGTTTTCCTATCATCATGAAATGTTCAAAGGACCTCACTTTTTCTTTTTCTTTTTTTTTTAATATATATATATCTTGGGGGTGGGTGGAGGGGAAAGGATAGAGGACTTTTTCCAGAATTTCTTAAAAACAGGGTGTGATCCAATTAAAACCTCCAAATTATTAACATGTAAGAGCATCTTTCAAACAAAACAAGAGTTTGCTAATATTTTCAAATATTTTAATTTTAACTATTTCAATTGTTTTAGAAAAGGTTTTTTTTATTATGAGTTGAAAACCTCCAATAGTTTCAGAGACAAGAATGAGCAAAAGCTCAAAGTCCTTCCAACAAAAATATTTTGATCAAAAAGTGCCTGGCAAAGGCCAGTAAAGAAAGGGTGAAACATGAGAGGTACCAATTATGAATCTTTTAGCTTCAGTGGAGTGCTCCAGAGATGTAGGGGCTTCACTCTAGTTTTGGGGAATGATTGTCCAAGGATATGGAGGATGATGCTCCAAACCACCTGTGTGAGCTGATTCAGCCCTCTCAGCATCAGCTCTTTCCCCACATTGACAAAGCTTTAAAGGTAACACAAGCCCCGACACCTTTGGGGCTGTAAGTAGCAGTCTCCAGTACTCCAGATCATCTCTTCTTCATGGTCTGGCTCAGTGATACGCTGGCATTGATTAAAAAATGTGCCAAAGAATGAGAGAGAACACTGTATATGTGTATAGAGATATACACTATATATAATATATATTTACAAACTATATTATATATATATGTATGAATATATAATATTTCTATAAAGAGGAGGGCAATAATAAATTTCTGCTTTTTGGTCTTTTTTTCTTTTGAGGTCTGAGGTAGAAAAGGGTTCTCTGCAATGATCTCAGGCCATTGTACAACAACAGCTCCGAGTGGACACATAGGGCTGCATTTGAACCCCTGACCCAGGAACAAAATAAATTACGTGTGGACTGAGGTATGGATATGGTGAGTGACAGAAGAATAACACTCAGAAATGGTGTCCAAGAGATTCTGTATTCATTTAAGTAGTGTAACTTTTTAGCCAATTTATTCATTTGACATGTTCCTTTCTAACCATCCTAATTCACCATTTAGCCTAAGATGGCCTTCATTAGTTTATTAGATATTCATCGGAAGAGATTTTAGCATAAATACAGTTCCAGAGAGGATTACTGCTCAGGGAATCTATTCTTTTAACCTACTTATTCGGCTATCAAGTATTTGTTGAAAAGGACTCGTATTTACTTAGTCTCTTAATGAAGTCTAGAAAAGCTTTTCTGCAAAGGGAATATTGTTTTGTCAAAATTAGCTTACTTAAATAGCTTTCAAAGCAGTCTGAGAACAAAGATTTCAAAGCCACAGCTCCAGCCTAATATTTACTTTTTTTTACTTTTTACACTGTTTAAATGTTTAGACTTGCCAGAAAAAGTGCACTTGTGCTTTTTTGTTTTGTTTTGTTTAAATTTCTCTGCTTCTAGTTGTGAGATATATGTGTCATTTCTAGGGGTATGGAACTAATTGAGGAATATGTCCTGCCCTTGTTGAGGTGAACAGGGCAGATAAATAAAAACTCCATTGGACATAAATCTCATCCACCAACATCAAAGAAACAGGATCCTGCTAAGTGTATTTGTATAATGCAGTAATTTATGCAAAAAGCAGCTTTTGTCAGCAATGCAACAAAGCAGCTTTGATAAATGTCCCCTAATTTATTGTCATGTATCTCAAATCAAAGTAAAACATTTACAGCCTGCATACTGAAGGAACCCAGGCCCAGGGTACTTAAAGGGTTTCTCTCCCTTTCCATCTCCCCCCCTTTTAAAAAAAAAAAAAAGTACAAAAAAGCCAAGTTGGGCAAAAGGTTAAAAAGGATCTGTTTTGAATGCTAAGTACTTTATACAAATTATGGGCAAAAAATAATAATGAATCTACTTAAAGAACAACAGAAAAGCATGTACAAATTCAGATTAAAAAATCTGCTTAGCTTTTCTCTTATGGGTGGTGTCTGACAAATCATAATGGGGATGCTAATTGTGTTTTACAGGGACAATTCCAGTTTCCCTGTGTTTTGAAGGAATAAAACGGTGACTGTAGACTGTGGCTGCTTGAAGCTAGCTCTTCTCTTCCCATCTCACCTATGGATTCTCCTGAGCAGCCATCTTTCAGATGTATGGCACATTCTGGAAATCATCTCAAGTGTGAAATTTTAGGGAGAACCTTTATTACAAACTTCAGAGAGGAAAATCACACCCTGGAAGAGGACAAGGCCCACAGTGCTAGCAGGTCTGTTTCTACCAAAGGGCTGATGGTACTTGCATGGTGCAGAAACATGTTGAATTTTCTCTCTAATTCTTGAGAGAATATTTACATTGTCTGTTTTGATAAATTCAGGCAGACTGCTTGGTCTTTCAGTGCTCAAAAGTTGTACAAAGGACCATTTTATATATATAACATATATTGAATGGATATGGCACTGGTGCAGGGTGCCCAGAGAAGCTGTGGCTGCCCTGTCCCTGGAAGTGTTCAAGGTCAAGTTGGATGGGGCTTTGAGCTACCTGGGATAGTGGAAGGTGTCCCTGCTAATGGCAGGAGGTTTGGGACTAGGTAATCTTTGAAGTCCCTTCCAACCCAGGCCATTCAGTGATTGTGTGGCTGTTGGGGCTGGACATGACATGCTGATGGCATGGATGGCACTGGCAGCATGCCCCGAGCTCACGGGACCAGCAGCTCACCCTGTCACCCCACGGCATGTCTCCAGCCAGGCACTTGGCCCCCAGCTCAGCACTGAGGTCTACAGGGATCTCTCTGAGGAGATGGAAAGAGAAGAATCAGTGTGAGGCATGCTACTCATCCTGCAGAGCTGCTGCTGGGGTTGCAGGGGCTGGACCAGGGAAGGGCTGAAATCAGCTGGCTGGAGGGACACCATCCCTTGTCTATCAATCAGATGGTGAAGGAAAACTACATGGGCTTTTCACTCACCCACAAAGTCTTTCAGTCAAAAAGACCAAATGTGATACGGCTCCTCCTCCAGCCCCTTTGATATTTAGGGAGCAATAGATTGAGTTTTGTTTCAGCTGAGATCTAGCACGATTCCACATGTCAATTGCTTCAGAAGTAGGCAGCATTTCTATGTTTTTGACTTAGAAATCTCTGTTTATAATAAAACAAACATACAGCTTCAGGGGTATAATATCCTTTGAGTGGAGTCGTTTCAAAGAGTTTTACAACCCATCTGGAAGACTGACTCTAACCATTAGGCCTGTTCTTGGAGAAAATGCCTTATTCACACAGATAGTAGTATGGTTCTGGCATTGCAAGCCAGAGGAATGAAACTTTGGAAAGCCAGGCCTGCTGCACCATAAAACAGAGACATGGAGCTCACTGAGAAAGTGAAAAGGAACAGTGGTTAAAAACCCCCCAAGTTTCATTTTCTTTATATAAAAGTTCTGCCTGCTGGGAATGAATCTGCCTGTCTCAGCACCAGCTTGCCTCTTGGAAGAGCATAAGTCATCTGTACTACAGAGCAATTAATTCTAATTTCTTATGCATGTCTCTCTTTGTTGCTGTTGCCATTAACACATATTGAGATTATAAGTTAATATACAATGATTTGAGTTAATATCCTAATTGCTAGGTATATAATTAAAATTTTGTACAAGTATTTTGCAGGTACAGTCTGCAAATGAGAGCTTTTATGTCAAAAGTGTCAAAAAACTAGCTTAGCAGAGTTGGTCATATAATTACACCATTTGAATATGTAAAGCTCAAGGAGCTGTGTCCAGGAACGGGGTTTTAGAAAAAAGAACAACCTCTTCTCCCAAAACACACAATTAACCCCATGGAAGAATCCATCATCATCACAGGGACAAACAGAAGGTGGCACAAGGGTGCCAGCACCAAAACTACAGCCCAGGTGGGTATATGATGTATATAAATATGTATGTGTATACAGTAAATCCTGTCTCTAGGTACATTTATGCAGCTAGACAGACACACTCCACACATGTTATGGTGAGACCCAGCACCTGATTTATCACTACCTGGCAGTTTTTCTGATCACCTCACGCTCCTCACCATCCCCGATGTAACTTAAGCTGCCCTGTACATGCACAACCTGCAGTCCCCAGTGAGCTCTGCATAGGAGATCTGATGGGGCTCTTTGGTTAGAACATCTGACCAGGATGCATGCAAATTAGTGAGGTCAAAAAACCCACTAAAAATTAAGTTTAAAATGAAATTCCGGTTCAGAAGTAAAGAGACATGGTCAGCAGAACTCTTTAGCAGGTATTTCATTTAAAAATACATTATCCTGCATATACTGGTGGACTGCTCAGGTGCTGGTGTGCTCCCCTGACATGGAGGCAAGTGTTTGTTATTTTGCTCCAAAGGGGACTTACATCCTCTTGTCAATGTATGCTGCCTCTTGCTTTCAAAATATGCTTTTTGTCTTGCTTTTTACAGCAATAAACTGCATTTCTGAGCAGGGCACCTGATTGCTGCACTTCTGTCTTGCTGTGCCTGAGCCCTCAGCCATGGCCATGTCCTGCCCTCACGGCTGCAGACCTGGTGGGGTGTGCTCCTTTGTGCTTCATCCTCAGGAGCGGGTGATGCTGGGGTGCCACCAGAAGCTCCTATGGTTTGAATTTTGAATGGCAAAAGGAGTCTAACACTGACCTCGTGAAAGCAGAAGTCTTCCTTTAATACACTATTTCCTTAACTTTTGAGTAAACAAAATCAAGAAACCTTCCCCGTCCTGTGCTTCCTTTTCACACTGACAAAAGCTTTCCAGACCCAGACCAGTTAGCAACCACTCACACTCTCCTTCTCCTTAGTACACCAAGAAAAAGGCAAATTACAATTTTTACATCACTTCCTAGCATTCCAGTGAGTCAGGTGTGTTTTGCACAGTTAAATTAGCAGCAAATCATGAAATCCAACTCTATATATTAACCAGATGAGCTGCAGCTTATCCACTCAGCAGGAAAAGCCTCCCCAAGGTGTGCTGTGCAGTGGTGGCACAGTGTGCAGGGACACCTGGGTGACAGAAGGGACATGGGTGCCATGGGCAGGCAGCTGCCTGGACCCTGCACCACCCACGGCCTGGGCAGAGCCACTTAAAAAAAAGTCAGTGCTTTGTATCAACTGGAGTTCAGGAGGAAATTTTATCCCAATACTTTCAAAGCAGAGACAGCTGTGAGTAGCTGTGAGATAGACACAAACTGGAGCTCAGTCCAAAATATGCATGTTCAACATAGTGCCTTAGATATAAGTTGTGCTACAAGACCACAAAAATGAAGAAACCAAAACATATTAATTATCTGATATAGAAACACTCCCTTTTTAAAGGCAGGCACCCTTTTTAGACGTCTTGAGTGTCACATTGATTTTTTAAATCTCTGAAGTCCCTTTATCTCAGAGAACTTGTTTTATGAGAGTTGCATTTTGATACATGGTTCTGGTTTATCACATAAGGCTTAAATAAGTAAATGCAAATTATTACTAATATTTTTAATTTGAAACATGACTTGACCAAAATTAAACTTTTCAAGCAAATAAATTGAAAGATTTTTTTTTTTTAAAGTTTGTCTTATTTCACAGATTAGTTTCAGTGTCTGACACACAAATTTCAAAGAAGTTCTCATTTAATGTGAGTAGGACAAATTAAAAAATCCAACAAAATCAACACCCCCATATTCCCCCAATCTTGAATGTGTCATTAAAACCACATGGATTTTAAATTCTTGTTCTAATACAGAAAATTGCATTAACAGATTTTGACCCCAAGACTAAGCCAAGTTTCATGCGTTACAGGCTCAGCATCTCTGCTCTGATCCACAGGGCTGCTCCTACATAATAAATGCAGCCTACTGATGTAATAGCATCCTGCATATGTCTCATATTAAGGATATTTTCCTAATAGTAATAGCATTATAAACCTGCCTACTTTGCTATTGAGTTACCCTATTTAAGATAATTTGCACAGAAAGACTATGCCTGAGCATGTGAACAAGCATATCATTTTATAACACTTAACATAAAACTTAACACTTATCAAAATCAAAGCAAGCTGCCAGTTTGATTCTAGAACCAGTATTTTTCCATTAAAAAAAAAAAAAAAAACAAACCGGTTGTGTTCCTTGAATAATTTATTATCTGTATTTTTGTTTTATTTTCCACAAGGAATTGATGAAGAAAAAGTACTTTTTTTTCTAAAGAAAGTTTGGAAGAATGAAAATTCACACATGGAAAACAAATGAGCATCGGGAAACACTCCTCATAGCTAATGGCTACTTGGTATGTCGCCAGAATTCATATGGATCCTTAAAATCAAGTAAATTATGCCCGCAGTGATAGCTCCCTTTGCTGGAGTCCCACAACAACCAACAAATGGTGGAGCGAAGCTGAACTGCCAAGTTTCATTTTTCACCTCCTGATTCCTTTCAATTAAGTAGATTCGTTTGCTGCAGAAGGGCCTATGCATATTTTATGGTCCCAGCCCCTCTCTCAGGTGCGCTCGCAGCCGCCGTGCCCGGGCACGCGTGTCCTCACACCAGCCCTGCTCTCACTGCCACTGCCACTGCCACTGCCTCTGCCACTGCCACTTCCACTGCCACTGTCACTGCCACTGCCACTGCCTCTGCCACTGCCACTGCCGCTGCCACTGCCGCTGCCACTGCNTTGCTGCTGCCACTCTCACTACCACTGCCGCTGCCACTCTCACTACCACTCCCACTGCCACTGCCATTGCTGCTGCCGCTGCCACTGCCACTACCACTCCCACTGCCACTACCTCTCCCACTGTCACTGCCACTGCCACTGCCACTGTCACTGCCACTGCCACTGCCACTGCCACTCCTGTCCTGCCCGCGCCGGGCAGCAGCTCCTGGAGGCAGGGCTGCTCCGTGCCACGGTGTCGAGGCAAAATTCAGAACAGAACGGCAGAAGTGGGAGCACTCAGACGTGTGCATCTTCTTTAAACAGCCCGCTAAAGGAAAATGGAGAGAATGGCAGTTTTCACAGGGATGTATAAAAAAGATGTGTTACTCTCCTTCTCTGTTCTTGTGATAAGAGATCACACACTTTAAATGCCTTATTGAACTCAAGGTTAAGGAACCTGCCACTCATCACACAACAGATTAAATAACTGGTGAATTATGTGCTAGAAAAATTAAGATGGATTACACAAATATCTGTTAAGGCTATGATAAATATTTATAAACAATCTTCCTTGCAGAACATGTCTCTGTCATTCATTTCACTGCAATGAAAAACCTCAAACAATGGAACTAATGACTACATTGTTCCAAAGTTAAGTAGTATATCTAATAAGGAAAATAATCAAATGAGCCAAATTCTTTATGAACATAACAGTGAAGCAATTAAAATAAATGTGATTTTCCAGATCAAAACTTCTGGCTGTTAATTGCTATATGGCACCTATCCTAGTCATATGAGTTTCCCTTGCAGCTGTTTTTATTTCATGATACATTTTGAAATCCCAGGAGCCTAGTCCTGGGATCTGCCATACAGACAGTTAGCCTGAAAACCAGGATGCTTATCAAGTGTTTATAATCTGGGTAGATGAACTCTCAAGACAGACCTCTGAGAACAAGCACTTTCTTGCCATTTGCATTTTGTTTGCAATGTGTTTCCAATGAAGATAATTTATTGATGCACACTTGTGGGGCTGGAGCACGTGGGTTCTCTGCCTTTTGCAGGCGAGCAGAGGATGAGGCACGGGCAGCAGGAGGGGTCCTGCCTCCCCCATGCTCTGGGCTGAGGCCACCACAGATCATATGGTATGCACTAAATACAGACACAAATTTCTCTATCCGATGGGTTCTCTTGGGTTTTATTTTTTTGCAGTTTCTGCCATTTCTGGGTGTCCAGGTTGAGGAGCAATGGGAGAGGAGGGCTGCAGCCCCTGCAGGGGCAATAGGCCTATTTAATATACAACACATGACCCCCTGAGCTGGAGTGCACGTGAAACCTGGCAGAGTCCAGCCAGCTTATTCAAAGCTGTGTTTCAGTATCTGTGGGTTATTAATGAGATTAAAGAACTCAGTTACAGGGGATGACAAATGCAGTTTGTCCAACATTAAGCAGATATTGGCATCCTAAGGTGCAACTCAGGAGTCAATGAGCTCAGCTATTGAACAAGCTAAAGCCATGAGCAATATGATATTGATTAGACAATGGGTATTGCATTTACCTGCATAGTTTTATTGGGTGAGGCTCCATGCAATGTGTTTTTATTTGGGAAACTTCAGGAAAATAATTAAAAATGTTGTAAGGAGAGCCTAGTAGCCTTTATGCTTTTCTTTTTAAAGGCTACAGATGTCTTGTCTTCTTTCTTTAAAACTGCATATACTCCATCCCCACCTTCCAAAGGATCAAGGGCAATAAAAATAGCAATAGTATTACAGTATTCTGGAATTTTTCTACATGCCTCAAAAGAACTTCAATATTTTCCAGGAAGTGTTTTCTGACAACAGCCACCTCTTCTACTGTTCTTTTTACCCTACTTGCATTGCTGCTGGGGCCAAGTTAAAACAGTGTTTTTAAACGTGAGGCCTTTGCTATAGAAAACACTTCTTTTGCTAACCAAAACCATGTAGCATACAGCTATCCTTCACAGTCTGCAATTTCCCCTACTCTGTGCCATTCCTGCTTTCCCCTTGCCGTTTCCAGGCAGTGCCAATGCCAGCATTTAGTTGTGCTTTGCAGATAATAGGAGTTGGTCAAAACTTGAGCTTTAACTCAAGTTAGTCTTGCTTCAAACTGTGGTGCTGGACAGTGTGTGTGGATCCAGCTCTTTCCTGGCTGGCTTTTGGGCCATGTCTCCCAACCTGGCCAACCTGGCTGGGCAACACCCAGGGCTCTCCCACCTCTCAGGGATATACTGAGGTCAGGATCCCAGGTAGCCTCAAAGCCCAGCTAAAACACTTCTCTCGTGGAGGCCAATGGGACACTTCAGTTACTAATCTTTACATTCTTTTTACTTCTGGATCCTGACTCGATGAACTCACCCACGACACTCTGGGGGAAGGGAAGGCAGGGATATAGCATCCCTGGAGAAAATGTCCTCTTTTGCTCTTTTTCCCATCATTTGCATACCCTTTCTCTGAGGGCTTTTCTTTTTCTTTTTTTTTTTCCCTTTTAATCCCACAGCACTGTCATGTTTGCCAGCCCCAACATCACGTTCCTCTCTTTCATCAGAAGACTGACTCATAGCATCTTTCAATTTGGACTCAGGTTTTTTTTTTTTTTCCTGTGGGACTTTGGCCCAAATAACACAACACACAAAGCATCTGCCCAGACTTGACACGCAGCGAGGCATCGCCCAGCATGGGGGTGAACCAAGACCCATATTTTCACCATCTTTTTGCCCCCAGGAATTTTTCTGTACTGAGACTATCGTACCGAAGTTTATGTGTGGCAGCTTGGCATTTCCCCTCTCTCCACGGGTGACTGCTGCTTTCTCACTCTCCAGGCTTCTGAGCCTGGAACTGTTAATTCTTTTTCTCCAGCCTGATCCATGCCCAATGCTCCATCACTGCTGCCAGCTCTGGTTCCAGTTTGTAAGGCTGCTTCTCACAGCTACCGCTGCTCCCTCTGCTCTCGAACCTGACGCTTTCCACCTCCAGGCTCTGCAAGGAGAGGCATGAGGCAGGATGTGTGGAGTGCCTGGAGGAGTGGGTGAACGGCTTCTGGACCCACATTCAGAGCAGCTTCTCCATCTGCACCACGTCCTGGGAATACAAAATGGCACCGAGTTGTACTTCTGCTCATTAGATGTGGGCAAACTTGGCTAGAGGACAAGAGCAAAAGCTCATCTTTCTTCAGCTGCTTGTAATTCATGCTTGAGCAAGAACATTATTTGGGGCTTAAGTCAGATTCCTCTAAGTAGGTCACAATTCTTCTTCTAGTCACAAATTCCTGCCTCTGACTTCTCAGAAACACATATTCTCAGTCTCTCCTGATTTGTGTAACACCTCAGGTGCCCTCTTATCATATTTATCAGCTCATCAAATGAATCCACAAAACAGTTACTAACTTGCTGCCTGATAGGGTTCAGACTTGGAAAAGTTCCTCTGCCTTGGTTGGCAGCCATTTCTCTGGCTCATTTGCATGGCTGATTTTTCCCATTTTAATGATGCTTTACTGTTAGCCCTGTAGCCAGGTAAAAGGATGTAACCTGCATCTCCTATGGTCAGTGCATCAATGAGAGGGCAAGAGGCTGCAGAGAGGGCCAGGAAGTTCCAGGCCATATGGGGCTTGCTCTCTGAAACAGATGCAATGCAGTCAATGCTATAAAACAGAATTGATTTTAGTGCTATAGAGATTGATTCCCCAAATCATCACAGCATGTGTTAAAAGTCAGTCTTATTCTTGTGTACACCACAATGCGGGGCTTGGAAACACCCAATGCTACAAGGAGGGAGATAAAATAATGCAATGAGGTATAGACTAGAGCAGAAGACACTACAGCACACGTAGTGTAGCACGATACAAGGATGGCATGTTTTGTGCAAGGACTGTCAGGGTGTGGATTTAAGACATTTCTGCAGGAGAGTTCTGCAGAGAGCTTGCCCTGCTGTTGTTGGAAATTGTAGTGATTTTCTAGTTTCAAGTTAAAAGAAAGAGAGGAAGAGAGATGTTTTAGTAGAGAGGTTTTAGCCCCTTCAATAGAGGATAAATCTCACCTTTAAAAATAATAGTGGGACGTATGAATGATTCAGACACTGTATGTCGCACTAGAGAGACGTGGAGGTGGAGACTTGCAGGTAAATATGCTTTTTACTGAAGTTGTCTGGCCAGGGGAGATTATCCATGGGGGTGGAGAGCTCTCATTAGAAGACATATGTTTGGACATTTATCTGCATCATGGTCCCAGATGTTTTTTATTCTTTGATTGCCACCTTGATGTGCAATGGTAAAATGCTGGCGCTGGATCACAGACTTGTTCCTGTGGTCACCTTTGTACCACCGAAATGCACTGGAGTGACACTTCACAATGGAATACAGGATGCCCACTGGCTTTTATGGCTTATTTTTTCTTTCTGTGAAGTTAATTTTCACTTCCTCTTCTGAAAACAAACAAAATGTTAAATGTCTAATTGAATAGACTGTTGGAAAAGCCAAATGGGAAGATTGAGCATGTGAACTTCTGTGAAGCAAATGCCTTTGTTTCCAAACAGTCTACTGCTAGAAAATATTTGACATTTTCCTTCCACAGGGGCGTTAACAATTATAATTTGCTAGTACATACATCGTGAGTACTTTCAGATTTTGAACAGAACATCTGTTGGTCAAAGATGAAAAAAACCCTGAAAAAAAAAATCTATTTTTCCAGGGTTATGAATCTAACAGCATCACAAATTATCTCTAGGAAAACATTTCAAAAGCCTGAACTTGCACTTATGGAAAAAGGAACACAGATAGAGGAAACAGATAAATATGCGTTGTGTTACTAGGCTTTGTTTTCTGAAATGATATATTGTTCCGGAGAAGCAGTTAACAAACAAATTACTGTCTGTGTCCAATACAGGCAGATCTTTGGTTCCACCGAACAGATGTTGAGGTGAAGCAGATTAAAGCTTAATTCACAATAGGGCTGTACCACAGGAAAGGTGCCCTAAGTTTATCTATTGTTAAATAATATAATTTATCGTCTTAGAGGGCTACAGAGCAAATTCTGTTCCTTTTCTACTTTCTGAACTAAGATTTATAACATAGATAATCCCCAATTTTAGATATCT